>APFE030795544.1:108504-123242 GCA_000404065.3 Pinus taeda
TTTGGCAGAAGCATCTGAGCACATGGATTAAAAACAATGACAAAGTTTTGGTTGCATGAGGACATGCAAAACCTTCACAGTGGGGGTATGTTGAGCCTCAAACCTACACTTCTTTACACATCCTCCCAGCCTCCTTTTCCTATTCATTTCCTTCTTTTGCCACTCATTCCCTCCATCAAATTGCTCAAATCATTGTATTTTAGGACTTTTTACATGGTTTTCTAATTATGCTAATGACTGTGTTTGGTTTAGAATTTTGGTTCAAGGTGCTGCATTTCCGCAGCTCACATAGGGTTTCCGCAGCTGATCCCGGTTTCCGCAGCCAACCCCGGATTCCGCAGCTGTTTTATTAAATGCTATGTTCCAAGTGTCCTCCGGGAAGAAGAACCACATGGGCAAGTTCGTGGAACCAAGGACATGGTGTGTGTCCCTCCAGATCACCCAAACCAGTCATCAAAGCCCGTGGTCAACGAGGAGGCAACTTCGGTCAACGGAGGTCATTGGCGATGGCACGGCTCTGCGTGTTCTGTTTTAGAGCACGTGAAGAATAGGTGGCATCGTCCTCAGTCGTGAAGATGGCAGGAAACATAAATCCAACAACGGATTGAATGCTCACAACGACCGTTGCCTAAATCTGAGGACGTAGCAAGACTACGTGTTTTTTACACAACTGTTTGAATTACTTAGATTTCGTTAAGTTAGTTCGCCTTCCTCAGTTATAAATAAAGCGTCTTTGAACGCTGGATAAATTAGTTGTTAGCTGCTGTTATGTACTTTTGAACTCCCACTGTGTTTTTCTATTTCATGCATAATATATGAGAAGACTGTTATCCCATTCAAGCGTGTAATTGATCTTTGAATCGGCTGGAGTAGGCAGAGGGCCCCTGTTTACTGAAGGCCTGTACAGTACTTTTAATTTCTTGCATTTCTTTCTTTCGTTTTATGTATATAATGCCTTTTATTGCTGTGTTCTGATCGCTGTATATACATTTCAAATTCTGGTTGTTTACATTTCTGCACTTTTCCATGACTGATCAGTGTGTTATGCAGGTTTCTTAGGCGTGCCCGGGACAGTTTCTTTCTTTTCTTTTGCACAACTAGTGACACTTGTGATCATCTTGTCTATGTTGCTGACCTTTCTTGTTTTGCAACCTTTATTTCCTTTCTATCATTCAGTTAATTTGCATAGTTGCTTTTTGCTTTTAGACATCAAGTTGTTTATCTATTGATGGTTCCTTCTTTATAATTGAATATCTTCATTAAGGACCAAAATATCACTTAGCACAGCTTGGTTTAGTTTTTCAAGAACTCACAATTGCTTGACTTGTTTTTAATTGTTTATCACATGATATATTCAGTTAAAAGGCAAGAGGTTAAGAAGAAGTTAAAGTATTTGTGACTAAGTCTTTCTTTTAGGTAGATTTACTTTAGTTTCACATTGCTTAGTTGTTATTTGACATAGATTTCATTTTTCATTTCCTTGCAGCAGCAGAGACACTGAGCCAATGTCATTAGTCTTTTAATTGATGCCTTTATTTTCCAATAAAAGTTGATTTCATTTCAGTTGATTGTTCAAGCTTTCCTTCAAGTTATAAAAAGCTCATCACAATCTCACACACTTCACTCGCTTTATTTCATTTCCATCACATCACATTAGGAGAGATAAACTTGAAAACAAACTTAAAAAGTTAAAAACGACAAAAGCTTAAGAAATAGTTGCCTAAATACATACAGTACACCTCACTTCATCAGCTTACGAGCCCCGGGTTGACATTTAAAAGTTGCAATTTAGACATCACTAAATTGACCAAACATGAAGAACAATTCAGTGAT
Source organism: Pinus taeda (assembly GCA_000404065.3). NCBI lineage: Eukaryota > Viridiplantae > Streptophyta > Pinopsida > Pinales > Pinaceae > Pinus > Pinus taeda. The sequence goes on from APFE030795544.1 coordinate 110,338, forward strand.
ATAATAAATAAAGTTTCATTTGATATTGCTTGAAGGGAATGGTAGCCAGCACCAGTGTTGAAGCATATGTGAATGTATTTCTGGGAAGTAAGAGATTGCAATAGCAAGAACAATGCGCAGTAGTCACACTGGAAGCATACACCATGACAGTGAGAACAGAGGTTTGAAATAGAGAGTTGGTTCTTGTGTAGAGCTTAGTGCAGCTAACGCTGTGTGGAGACATTATCAGAGATCATGATGGCTATTTGATATCATCATGAGATAACTTTTGCAGACTCTGTGTGGACAGTATGAAGTGTTGTAAAGACTTCTTCATATTAAGACTGGTTACCATTGATGCTGTAGCATGGAGACTACAGTGAGGCTGTAAACTGACAGAATTCAGCAAAGAAGAGTTTTGGGAGCAGAACATTACTATCAAACATGCCTTGACAGGAGAGGGTTGGAGCCCTTGGGGTTAGTGCCTCAAAAGTTGGAAGTATTGGTGTCCTTGGAGTTGGTGCTCCTATATCCAATGTTGGTGGCTTTACAACAGAGGGTTGGAGCCCTTGAGGTTGATGCCTCAAAACTGGAAGGATTGGTGTTTTGGGAGTTGGTGCTCCTAAGTCAAAGGTTGGTGCCTTGACAAAATAGAGTTGGTGCTCTGGAGGTTGGAGCTTCACAAAAGTCCAAGTTGGTGCTTGGCAACAGATTGGAACCATATATATTTGTATCTATTTTATTGCAAAGATTATATTAATAAAAGCATTTATTCTTGTTGTTCATCTTGTGTTTTGAATATAAATGTTTTAATTGGTATAATAACAGTTGAAAAGAAATACTGATTCACCCCCCGTGAGCTATTCATTTTGGTCCTCTATGTCGACAATATCTTTTTGACAGGATCAGAGAGGTTCATAGGGATGTGCAAGGAGGACCTTTCTTTGGAGTTTGAGATGAAGGGCATTGGTTTGATGCATTACTTCTTGGGATTGGAGGTGTGGCAATAGCTAGGAGAGATTTTCCTAGGTTAGGGCAAGTACGCAGTTGATATTCTAAGGAGATTCACGATGGAGGATTGCAGGCTGTTGTCTACACCTATGATCACCAACTTGAGGAACCTAAGTGTTGAAAAATGTGTAACTAGGTTCAGTCTTCATAAAGATGAAATGTACTTTTGATTCTTGTAAAGTGTTAAATAAAATAAAATTACTATTATTATTTTTGGAGCATGGGTTTCATGCTCAAGGTCTTTTATTTTATAGGTCAAGCACCCATTGAGTGCTTCCAGGGTTTTTCCTAAGTCAAGAAGTCAAAAGAGTCATTGTCATAAGTTGAAGACTGCATTAGGCATGTTGTAACTTGTAAAGAAAATTATTTTTGTCTTAAAAGGTGTCCAAATACCCTCGAAGACCAAGTCGGCCTAAAAGGAAGAGCCACGTCCACCTTGAAGAGCCTATATATAGGAGGGAACTCGTCCTCCTTGAGACACATTCACTCATCTCTCATTCTAGCGAAGAAGAAGACAAAGATCTTTGTTTGGGCTATTTCTCTCTCACACGTGCTAAGGAGAACTAGGGTTTCTGTGGCAGATCTAGGGTTTCTATGTACAAGTTCGATCTTGGAGAAAAGAAGGCAAGTAGGTCAAGCGAAGGTCACCAAGGGTCATCCTCAAGCTCTAGAAGTGAGGGAAAGGCAAGCGAAGGTCAAAGGAAGGTTCAGAAGGCAGATCAAAGTTCACACGTGTGGCAACAACAACTGCTGGGGGTCCGAAATTTCAGATTTGTAGTGGAGACCGAAATTCTGCAGCTTGAGGTCAAAGAAGTGCTATTGGAAGAGATTTGACTGGGTTTGACTGGATCAAGGTTAGCACATCATGTGGAGAGGTTGGTCTTGGTCTTGGAGGGTTCTGAAGTCAGTCTTAGGGTCTTGGAATTCGTCAATTGAAGAATGTATAAGGAAGAGAAGGGATTTGCGGGTTTTCCTCTTAAGTGGAGAGGTTTTGGCCCTGGCTTGCAACCTATATTTTGTGTTGTTGTTCTTCTTGTTTTTGGTAGTTTTTTGATGATACACACATATAATAATAAGTAACAAAGCTAATAAGTAAGAAGACATCACAAGAAGTTATCAAGTAAAGAGAAATCACTATAATCATTTCCCTATAGATTTCTCAATATGGTATAAGAGCTAAGGTTGACTAAGGGCATTATGAAGATCTCTACTGCATTGAGGAAGCTCTTCAAGAAGTGTTCAAAGGTAGCAAGCCATCTCAAGAAAGGCACCAAGGAAGCATGGAATCTTCTATTCACTACAAAGAAGGAAGTAACCAAGATAAAGGATGACAGACTCTTCTCAGCACTCACTGGCAAATTCGAAGACGAGAACATTTGGGTAATCGATAGTGGTGCATCTAGACACATGACTGGTTACCACAAACAACTGAAGACATTATCAAAGGGAGAATCTTTTTATTCAGTGGAACTTGGAGATAATAAGAGCTATCCTGTAAGAGGAATTGGATCAACCTCTATAGAGCTGGGAAATGGAAGCAACATTCATCTCAACAACATCCTATTTGTTTGCATAAGAACTTACTTTCTATTTCAAGTTTAGAAGATAAGGGTGATAGAGTAGCTTTCATTGATGGAAGAGTTGTAGTATGGAGTAAGAACTCAAGCATAGAGAATGTTAGAGTAATTGGTATTCGTGAAGGAAGACTTTGCGGGTTGATATCTCCTTTTGCACAAGCTTTGGTTCACATTGAAATCAGCCCATGTGAACTCTGACATAGAAGATTTGGCCATCTTCATTTCAAAATCCTTCCAACTCTAAGTTCTATAGTGGAAGGAACCCCCGAATTGAAAGAAGATCACGAAGGAGTATGCAAAGGACGTGCATTGGGTAAGAATACCAAGAGACCATTTGGAAGCAATGCTTCACAGTCAAAAGAAATCTAGGATCTTATTGATTCCGATGTCTATGGTCCTATGACTCCTAAATCACTTGGAGGTCATCTATATTATGTCACATTTATAGATGATCATTTAAGGAAAACTTGGGTTTACTTGATGAAATCCAAGGATGAAGTATTTACAAAATTTCAAGAATTCAAATCTGAAGTTGAGAACCTTACAAAAAGGAAAATCAATATACTAAGATCCGATAATGGAGGAGAGTATACATCCAAGGAAATCATAGCTTTTTGTAAGGAGTCTGGGATTAAGAGGGAGCTGATAGTCCCATATAATCTGGAACAAAATGGAGTTGCAAAGCGAAAGAACCGATCCACTAAAGAAAGTGTAAAAGCAATGTTGCATGATCAAAGATCTACTGAAATTTCTGTGGGTAGAAGCCACAAAGACAACTGTATATATTCAAAATCGAAGTCCCCACAGGTCACTGGATAACAAAACTCTTGAAGAAGTATTCACTGGGAAGAAACCAACTGTAAATCATCTGCAAATCTTTGGTCGTCCTGTTTATATTCATATACCGAAGGACAAAAGAAAGAAGCTGGATCCATCAGGTATGAGAGGAACATTTGTTGGCTACAACAACTCCTTTAAGGCCTATAGAATCTACATAAAAGAAAACACCATATAGAAGTCAGTCGAGATGTCATATTTAATGAAAGTATTGCATTCAAGAAATCATAGGAACTTCCCATGGACTCTAATGATGAAGAACTTCCAGTATTTGAAGAAGTTGACAGGGAAGAAGAAGAATCTTACCATGAAGTTGAAGGTCCCAATGAACCTATTCAACCTATGGTCATCCCCGAATCAAGAAAGAGACCTAATTGATTGAAGTCAACACTACTTGATGCAGAAGGTCATGGAGCAACTCAGGGCACATTCAGGCAAAGCAAGAAGCCCAAACGATATTATGGGTATGCAACCTACATGACAAAACTAATAGAAGCAGAGACATCCCCTTTTGAAGAAGTTGTCAATCATCAAGAATGGAAGGATGCCGTGAATAAAGAATATCAATTTGTAATGAAGAATGGAGTTTGGGAGATCGTGCCTAGGCTCGATGAAAAATATGTGGTAACTTCCAAATGAATCAATAAGATAAAACATGCAGTAGATGGAAGTATTGACAAGTATAAGGAAAGATTTGTGGCTAGGGGTTTCTCTCTACTTGAAGGCATCGACTGTGAAGAGACATTTGCTCCAACAAAAAGGTATACAGCTGTACGTTCGTCGGTCTCTTTGGTAGCATCGATTGGATGGAACATCCACCAAATGGATGTCAAGACTGCATTTCTGAATGGCACAATTGATGAGGAAGTCTATATAGAACAACCCTTGGGATTTGAAGTTAAATAGAGAAAGGCATATGTTTGCAGATTGAAGAAGGCATTATATGGTATGCTATAATGCCAAGGGCATGGTATGCTAGAATGGATGCATACCTTCAGAGATTAGGCTTCACAAAGAGTTATGCTAATCCGAACCTTTATATTAAGGTTGTGAAGGGTGAACCAGTAATCATTCTTCTGTACATAGATGATATTCTCTTGACAGGTGTAGAAGGTCGAATCGAAGAATGTCAGAAGCAATTAGCAACAAAATTTGACATGAAGGATCTAGGGTTGATGCATTACTATTTGGGACTAGAACTCTAACAAGGACCTGATGAGATTTATTTGGGTCAAATGCGATCAAGATGTTGAAGAGGTTTGACATGATGGATTGCAAAACCATATGACAACTCCGATGATTACAAACTTGAGAAGGTTAAAGAGTTCCGAATCGAGCCTAGTAGATCCTTCCAAGTATAGACAACTTGATTGGCTCACTAATGTACTTGGTGAATACTTGACCATACATATGCTTTGCAGTAAATGTTCTCAGTCAATTCCAAGTGGAGCCGAAGCATGATCATTGGATAGCAGCAAAACATATTCTGAGATATCTGCGAGGAACCATCCACTACTGCCTGAAGTACGATAGAAGGAATGATTTCCACCTAATTGGATATACAAATTCCAACTGGGGAGGCAGTGAGCAAGATGGAAGGAGCACTACAAGAGGATTCTTCAGTTTGGGATCTTCCATGTTCTCATGGATGAGCAGAAAGCAAGATACAGTTGCTTTGAGTAGTGTTGAGGATGAGTATATTACAGCTTGTGAAGTAAGAAGAGAAGTGGTTTGGTTAAGGAAGCTACTATCCGACCTATTTGTAGGACCTATGGACCCTACAGTGATACATTGTGATAATACACCAGTTGTCTACGATTGTCTGAAGACCTAGTATTTCATGGAAAGATAAAGCATATCAACAAGTATCACTATACTTGGTAGTTAGTACTGTGAAAATTTCTAAATCTAACACATCAGAAACCCCTACTGCAATTTCTGGTTTACTATTTCCTACTTGTTCTTTCCATTAACAAGTTATTAGTTACATAAACATCAAAGTAAACACAAATGCAACCTTCACAGAGATACAAATCATGCATTGAAGTAAACAGAAACAATAACACAAGGGACACCGTTATTTTTGGACAATCGTCCCCGGAAAAACCCAATGTGGGAAAACCGATGCGACATATATGAGGGTTTTATTATTAAGCAAATTTCTGAATACAATTAGGGTGCCAGAAATGGCTAACCCTTCAGAGAATGTCCTCGACAGTAGTACCTCTATTCGGAGATACATATTCCAGCAAATCAACAACCAGATGATCAATCCCATAGTGACTCCGGCTGTTCCTTGTGCTGGACAACGAAAGTTGCTCCAAGCACTGCTTTGGAATTGCGTCACCCTTTCTCAGCTTTGCATTAGCTGATCTCCTCCCAGTCTACCCCACATAATCTTCTAGTGCTGCCTTTGAAACCCTCTACGACTTTTGTGTTAGCCTCTGCACCAGCTTCTACGGCTTCTGCGTCAGCCTCTATGGCCTTTTGTGTCCTCTGCGCTAGCTCCTACGACCTCTGTGTTAGCCCTCCTAGGCCTGCGCTGTCTCTTCTGACACTTCGCCGCCTCTCTGCTATGTATTCTTCAACCTTTTGCTGAACTTCCCCTCACTACAACTGATCACTTGTTCGATTTCCTCAGCAAACCTCGCCCCAGAAAATCGAACTGACTAATCTCTCTTGGTGTGTCTCCAACTAACCCTCAAGCTTCCTCTTATACTTTTCCTGTTGACGATTCAACGACTGAGATTAAGTCCCTAATCAACGGCTAAGAATAGATCTGGCTTGATTCTCATCACTTAGAATTTTCTCACCCATTTTATATTAATACACATTAATATTTTTATTTTCCTAAGTTTAGACTTAGGGACCCATTAAAAATATTAATTATTTTAATATCTCTTCATCCAGGTGGAATTTCTCCAAACGATTTTTGGGTCTTGGAGATCTCATGTGCTTTAGCCTCTCCACCAAATTTCATGGCTAGAGCACAATCGATGCTACCAAAAATCAACACTCCCTTTTAGTGAGGAATGTGCTCTAGCAATGCTTCACCATAGAAGCATCACACTGATCCTCCGCATCGGTGCTCTTGTGTTGATGCTAGACCTGTTGCCCCACATCCACTGCACTATTGCTTCTTGTACTGCTGCCCATGACACTGCCATTGCCATTGCTACATCTGTACTACAGCTCCCTCTCAACATGTCGCATCATGCTTCCCATAGCACTGCCACTACTAATTGCTGCATTGCAACTCAGTTACTAAGAAGTAAGTAACTGACTTCTCCCAAATATTGACAGCTCGGTCAGTCTGGAAGCCTCGTGACGCTGAAGCCACCTTTGCTGCTATCCTGTGCTCCTTCTGATGCCACCATGCCTTTCCAACCTCTTCTGTGCCTCTCGCACTGCTGCAACCTCCACTGCACTGCTACAGACTTCTGCACTCCAGCACTACGTCGTTGCTCCATCACACCTTGCTCCCCCTGACACCTGTCATCATGCTATTGTTGTTAAGGGCTCCCATAGCCGGATGTGATCCGAGAGTTTGGGTACCTCAAGGATCCTGCCCCACTCTTGTAGTCCTCTTGACTATAGCTCAATGTCTCCCCACCTCTTCTCTAGAGGCGCATGAGCACTCATGGCACAATCGTCGTCAGTCTCGACATTCTTCTTTGCCTTTGCTAGAGAAACCTTTGAGTCAAAAGCTTCTCCCTTGCCTTTCTTCCTGGGGCACTGAGATGCATAGTGTCCCAACTTCCCACAGTTGAAGCACTTGACCTTGGAGATGTCTTTATTCTTCCTCTTCTGAACCACTTGCTGTCCCGCAGATGCTAGAGATGCATCCTCCTCCTCCTCTTTCTTGATTCAAGCTCCTTTACCGCTACTCCCCGCCTTAGTCAACCTCTTGATCTCTTCCTGTCGAAGAGCTGGCCACATCTCCTCCCAACTGGGGAGAGTCGCTCTGCCCAAAATACTTTGGACAAATGTCTCCTAGTCCTCGGAGACTGCATTTGGAGCAGTCCTGACAATAAACTCTGGATCAGGTGTAGACCCCACAGAAGTAAGCGGTCGCAAATTCCTTGCAACCTGAGAAGGAACGGATCTATCTCCTGTCCTTTCTGGATTTGATATGACCTCAGCTGATTCTCTAATAACATCTTCCGCTGCATGGAAGAGGCCTAGCATAAGGTTGTCAGCGTCAGCCACATCTCCCTTGCTGTGTTCTTCTCAACAATATGTGGTATAACATGATCCTTGACCTCGTCTAGAATCATGCATTTCGCCTTTGCCTCAGCCTCCTCATACTTCTCATTTGCATTAGGGTCAATTGGGACAACAACTGTTTTCAAGGCATAGTCCTTGATGCGATGTTTATCCAGGATTGCGAGGATCCTGGCCTTCTAGATGACAAAATTGGAAGCCCCGTCTAATCTGTCCTGATCCTTCAATCCGTTCACTGCCATCTCTGCTCCTCTACTCTAGACTCCCTTTGAGTCCTAATTTCCCTCTTGTAAATCCTCGAGGCCAATTGTTGAATCACTCCTCTCCAATCCTCCTTTGTCGCTTCAACCTGGATCTAGATTTCTTGGCTAGAAATCTGTCGAGGTAGTGCTTCCCTCTACCTTGGTTTAGTCTCCTTAGACAATGTTCTGTACTCATAGAAACAATGTCCCACGAGCTCCACAAATCAAAATCTACTCAACTCCCTTAGCCTCGACAACTGAAGAATCTGACCCCTTCTGGCTTTGCGCAATCGCAGTGAGAGTTGGATCAACTCCTCCTCTTGGCCACTGCGTCAATCCTTCCTGGCTAAGAAAGATGACTTGGCACTGCGTAGGCTTGATCTACCCCCCCTGCCTCTGCGCTGGCCTGGATAGCTGACGCAGCTACTGTGTGGGCTCCTCCCAGCGATCGCGTCACCTTCACCTGGTTCAGAGTGCTGATGCAGGCACTGCGTGAGCCTCTACGTCACGTTCTCTGCACTGTGTCCCTCCTTCTGCGTCTCTGGCTCTGGAACAATGCTCTCTCAGGACATCTGCTTCTCTGTTGCAAATTCTTAGATTTTCTCGGCTAGTGGCTTCAGTCGCCTCTGATCTGCAATCGTTCTGATACCATGTGAAAATTTCTGAATCTAACACATTAGAAACCCTACTGTAATTTCTGGTTTACTATCTCCTACTTGTTCTTTCCATTAACAAGTTATTTAGTTACATAAACATCGAAGTAAACACAAATGCAACCTTCACAGATATGCAGATTATGCACTGAAGTAAATAGAAACAATAACACAAGGGACGCCTTTATTTTTGGACAATTGTCCCCGGAAAAACCCAATGCGGGAAACTAGTGCAACATATATGAGGGTTTTATTATTAAGCAGATTTTTCAATACAACTAGGGGGCCAAAAATGGCCCACCCTTCAGAGAATGTCCTTGGCAGTAGTACCTCTATCCGGATATAGATATTCTGACAAATCAACAACCGGATGATCAATCCCACAGTGACTTCGGCTATTCCTTGTGCTGGACATCAAAAGCTGCTCCAAGCACTGCTTTAGAATTGTGTCACCCTTTCTCGGCTTTGCATCAGTTGATCTGCTCCTAGTCTGCCCCACAGAATCTCCCAACATTGCCTCTGAAGCCCTGTACGACCTCTGCGTCAGCCTTTGTGGCTTCTGCGCTAGCCTTTGCGACTTCTGCGGTAGCCTCTACGACCTTCTGCGTCCTCTAAGCTAGCTCCTACGGCCTCTGTGTCAACCATCCTAGGCCTGCGTTGTCTCTCCCGGCACTTCGCTGCCTGTCTGCTATGTATTCTTTAGCCTCTTGTTGAATTGCTCCTCACTGCAACTGATCACTTGCTCGATTTCCTCAGCAAACCTCGCCCCAGAAAATCGAACTGACTAATCTTTCTTGGTGTATCTCCAACTGACTCTCAAGCCTCCTCTTATACTTTTCCTATTGACGATTCAATAGCCGAGATTAAGTCCCTAATCAACAACTAAGATTAGATATGGCTTAATCCTCACCACTTAGAACTTTCTCAGCCATTTTATATTAATACACATTAATATTTTTATTTTCCTAAGTTTAGACATAAAGACCCATTAAAAATATTAATTATTTTAATATCTTTTTATCCGGTTGGAATTTCTCCAAATGATTTCTGGGTCTTGGAGATCTCATGTGCCTTAGCCTCTCCAAATTTCATGGTTAGAGCACATCCGATGCTACCAAAAATCAACAAGTACAAGATGGTGTATTGCAACTATAATAAATCTCCACTGATGGGCAAGTAGCTGACATATTGACATACTGTCAATGGAATATACCTTCTTATTTTTCATCTAATTTCTCATTTCTTTATTCATTTATTCCGGTATTCATTTCTTTGACCTTTAAATTTGTTGACCCCCATCCCTTGATCGTTCATAATTTTTTTAAATTTTTAATAATTACTAATATTTTTAATATTTTCCCTCCAGTGACCGTTATGCCAATCTTTCATTATTTAGAAGGTTGATCAACTATCGCGCTTAATATCTATCTGCTTTCTAGTCCTTGAAGATGGGTGGAGTGTCCACTCGAAACGTCGGACAGGGAAAACCTCTACACAGTTCATATCCGAAAGTCTTAAGCAAAAATCTCTTCCTAATAAGAAGCTTGTGTATTTGACGGTGTATTTGACAAGCTTGGTTTGTGTTGACGGTGTTGGACCTGCCAACATGTCAAGGGGATCTCCCCGGTAAGAAGTTTCAATTAGACCTCAAACCGTTTGGTGTAGGAGTCCCAATAGTGGGTCCTAAGGTAATGCCTTGACCGCGATGTTGCACAGAGGCAAGTAAGATACCTCTGTCAATAGCAAGGGTGTGACTGATGCAGTGAGTCAAGGAAGGTGTATGAGAGGTTCTAACACTTCTAAGGGGGAAGGAGGTGAAGGTGGGTTCCAGGTTGAAAGGGATTAGTCCCAACTCGGCTAGGAACACACAACACAAAGGACATGCACAACTTTTGGCGGAGCAGTCCACTCGGATGCGACAGTCACATCATACAAGGTAAGATAACACATACAACACTCACGGATCAGTCCGAGACGAGTGCGACGGTTGTTACAACAAAGTTCATGTGAAAGACCTGTCTGATGTTCGACAAAGTAGTCGACACAGATGGTGACAACATTAACAACATATACAACACATTAACAACAAGATTCATATAATTGCATGTGAATCAGTTCATACACAAGTACGTAAGTTAAACAACATATATCATTAAGGCAACCGGAGCAGTGCAACTACAATAACAACATATGCATAAAAATGTGCTAGCTCTTATTATATAAAGAAGTGTAAATCTCAATCATACAATACATCCATGTAAACCTGCTAGCCCCAACAGTGGAATGTTACAGCCACATCCGCCTGCTCCTCCAAAGAGATGTACTAGCTCCGTGCAGTGGAGAAGCCAAGGCGCGTTACAATACTGTCCAAGCCTTCTTCAAGATAGTCTTAGTAGAAGTTTGGCTGACCAAAAGCCCGATGAATGAGTTATGAGGGACTACTTATAGCAAAGGGTGGGGTAATCCTTGACATTCCCCTTTGTGACAATTCAACTACCCTCATGACTCTTCACCTATTCTATCACTGTTACGTCCAACTATTGACACTTGACTTACACTTGACATGACTCAACATTACAATGCACATGTACTCATGTGAGACAACATGGCTTGAGCAAGCCAAGGAAGGCATCACTGACACTCGGTCCGCTGTGGTGAGACCAACTCTTTGACATGCTTGTGATGGTGAAGGTGGTGAGCTAATACCAAGATTGGTTGTTCGTGATGGTGTGCATGCACCTCATGGTGACATCTTACTGAAGTGAACTCTTGCCTCCATTGCAACCGGTACATTGTTCAGCCCCTTCATCCAACTCTTCTGCTAACATGCGCATGGTCTTCTTGGGTGTGGCTGAACCGGCAACACACTGATGCATGGTGTCTGCGCTGATCTTCAAGTGTGTTGTGGTGGTCATGCGCATCAACTTGCCGAAGTACTTGTTCAGCCCCAGTTGGACTTGCTTCTTGTCTTCGCCTTGGTGAGTGTGTTGAATGGGTTGGATTGCATGCGTGCGCTCGATGACATGCATGCTGCTTAATCCCTTGCATGCGATCAACATCATTTCTCGCCATGTCTGCTCTGTGTTAGCTATTGGGATGGATCTTTAACTTGTAAGAGAGCAATTTCATTTGTGAGTGTGCATGATGTGTCCATTGCTGTTCCTAATCCTATTGCAACTCATTCGTCTATTTGTGCAGCTTCATGTTCTTCCTTGAGTTGCTGTTTCAGCACATACAACTCCTTCTTTGTTCCATTCTCTGTCTTCTTAAGATATTCATGTCGCGCCGTCACCTCATAGTCAGAGCCTCCAAAGTTGCTTTCATCATCAATAGATCTGCTTGAGCTTGCAACCTTGTTTCGTCTCCGTGTTGTCAAAAACCACCTTCTTGCATTCGTTGCATTTGATATGCTGTCTTCAGCTGCTGTTCATGATGCTGCTAGTTTGATGCTGTTGCTGTCATATCTTGATGTCCTTGTCTACGAACAACTTGATGTCTTTGTGGATAGGCAAGTCCATAGACACTTGATTGACTGCATCCCCAAGTGTGCTCTGAATGGTGTCTTCTGAAGAAATTTTTCATTTCCCACCCCTGTTTTCAGTTTCACCTTATTTCTCCCATATAGTTAAATGCCCTTTCCCATATCCATACATTCAACAACTGAAAAAATAATTTTTTGCTGAAAACACAAATTCTGGAAATTTTACAGAATGCTGGAAAATGCAAAAATAAAAAATCAGCAGGTACAAACAGTGATTTAACACATTTGAACACAATGATTTTTGGTCAATGTGACCTTGGAAAAACCCCCTACAACTCTTGGGGAAAACCAGTTCGAGAGCTCTTTATTTCTGAAAATGCCTTTTTTACAGTGAGAAATATTCAGCGAAAAATCAGCAAGCAAATTTACAACTTATCTCTTTTCTCATGCCTCACAGCAAACTGGAAATTACAGAAAACAAGACATCAATAAATGTTGTACGACCTCTTCGATTTTCGTGCCCACTTTTAGCCTTAAATGCTGCTGTACGACCTGCATTAAATGCGTTGTATGGACCTCGATTTGCGTGCAGGAAAAACAACAAACTGCTCCTTGATTTCTGTGCAAACCACTCCTCGATTTCTGTGCAAACCATCTGTACGGATTTCTAGAAAATCGTGCCAAAATCAGCCTTTCACTGTGTGTTGAATCAGCGGTACAAATCTGCTCAACTGCTGCCTTGGAATGTGTGCCAAGCTACTGTCTCCTTCTCCTCCTTGTCTAGAAATCTCCCTTGCTCTCTTGCTCTCCTTCTCTCAATCTGTTCATGAAAGAATGAATGACCTTTTGCCTCTTTTTCCTCCTTTAATCTAATCCTAAGTGACTTTTGGGTAACCTCTAA
>APFE030795544.1:123389-146962 GCA_000404065.3 Pinus taeda
TGAGATTAAATGCACTTTTAAATCTCACTTTCTATTTTTTAATTCACCCACTTTAATAAAGACCCACTTAGTCATTTATTTCCAAAGTCACTTTTTCCTTTCTAATTTTACATTAACTTTATTAAAGTCACTTTAAAATTAGACTTTAGTAGCTTTATCACTTAAAGTCACTTTTAAATTAGATTTAACTTTATAAAAATTATAAAGTTACTTTAGGAGAAATTAAATTCTTTTGGACACTTTTCCCTAGGCCAAAGATCAAAGCCTTAGGGAACCACCTGTCCTCCAGTACCAAATTTCAACATCTTCGTCTCTGCATTCCTGGAAACCATTGTACCTGTACTGTTGAGAGGCAGATGAACACCTGCAATACCTGGAGACATGACAACGCTCATGGCAAACAATCTGTTAGTCGAAAACCAAAATGAACATGAGAATTGACTTGCAACATACCTGGGTGAATGACCATGAAGGTTGCGCAATTTTGGCCACGAGGTCGGGAGACTGACTGCCAAGACTGCACAAGGCACAGTCTGGGTTGCTGGGAGACTGATTGATTGCTGGAACTGCGCAATGCACAGTCTAGTCTGGTTGCTGACAGCTGGGATTGCGCAATGTGCAATTCCATCTGGGAAGGACTGCTGGCCTAGGGACAAATTTGCGCAATTTCTTGGGCCAAGCAGCCACTGTCCTCCAGAAATGTGCAAAGCAGCCTTGGAGGGCAATGCTGGGCAAGAATGCGCAAATCTGAAGAGGAAGGTGAGCCTTCCTTCCTCAGATTGCGCAATGCAATCTTAGTGAAGGCAGAGTCCGGGCCAAGGTTGGCTTGACTCACCGACGGGGAATTGAGAGCATCTAAGACAGTAAATGCATGGTGACACTAAGTGATAGCAGAAGTGATTGACAGTCGTGCAAAACATGAATGAAAGATTCAACAAACATATCAACATGCATGTGGGTAAGGCAGTTCGCCGATTGGGCGAACGTCCATGCAACAGTTTCATGCATGCTACAACAGTGAGATAGCAACGAAAACTGAAACAGAGCTAGGACAAGCTAGAATACATGTAAACGACAATGAGCGTTCAAAGAAATCAAGCAAACAGTACTCACACAAGCGAAAACACAAAAAGCGACAGAAATGCAACACAAGGCATGGGAAGCGGGCTTACTCCAAAACCGCTGAGCTATATGTGCCGATTGCTCCTAGATGTGATGTGGGATGTCAGAGTTGCAAGGTTGATGTGAGGAATGAGCTCTGCAGCTTCCGGCTGATGAGTTTTGATAACATCGAGGTTGTGACGTGCATGCCACAAATCTAGGGGAAGCGACACTTGGTGGGAGGTTTTTGAATTGCTCCTTGCATGTAACCTCCAACTGCTAAACATAGATCTCTGAGACAAGGGATTCCTTTGCATGTTGCCTTGGGAGAAGCAACCTATGCATGCAAGTTTGTTTTGCTCGATCCCGGAGGGAACCAATCAACTCAGCTGCACATGCAAGAGGCTGTTCGATTGGTTGAAGAAAATGCGCATTTTTGGCTGGGAGCTGGGTTGATTTGCGCAATTTCTGGGCAGAGCAGCTAATTGCTGCCCAGATTTGCACAAATTCTGGGTTGAGCAACCTTGCTGGGGAAATTTGCGCAAATCCTGCTGGGAGTGTTGGTAGGTAGGATTGCGCAATCCTGGAGCTCAGTAGGCTGCCATAGAGGATTGCACAATTTCTGGAGGGAAGGCTGGTTGCCCTCCAGAAATGTGCAATTTCTGGAGGGAAGGCTGGTTGCCCTCTAGAAATGCGCAATTTTCAAGGGGAAGCTGCTCAGCCTACAGCTGGACTAAGTCCGGGTGAACAGCTTGTGAGGGCAATGGATCAAGCTGTGACTGACAAGTTGCCTTTATGCAAGAAAGACACTGAAGCTTGTGAACTTGACGAAGCAAGGCAAGCTACTGTGAAGGTTGGAAAGGAGGCTCCAAAACGAGGATAAGGCAAAATTTTGGAGGGTGGTTGTAGCCACTATAATAGTTTGGTTGATATATCCTCCCTAGTTGAGAGGGAGAGATAGGCACGTCATTCTTGTCTTCATTTGTGAAGACAGAATGGGGGATTGGGTAAGCATTTGGCATCTGATACTCTCTGAGGATGTGGTAGGGCATCCAAGATGAGAGTAGTCGTGGACCGATATTCTTTGAGGACTGACTATCCAAGATAAGAATAGCCCAAAGAAGGTCATACTCTATGAACACCCGGGTGGAGTATGTTCCTTGAGAGACAATGATGATGGTGTCTATAAATCATTGGCCTCACCAACATTGTGCTCTGATCTTGTGAAGAGATAGAGCTGTTAGTCAAGGCATTGCTATGTGACAATGTTGGTTGGTCTGATGCTAAAACAAATGGGTTACCAATCCGACTGTTCTTATGAGATCTCTTCAGATTGAGAATGTCCATGTACCATATATGAATACCTCCCTAGTTAAGAGGGAGTGTTGAAAAATGTGTAACTAGGTTCGGTCTTCATAAAGATGAAATGTACTTTTGATTCTTATAAAGTGTAAAATGAAAGAAAAGTATTATTATTATTTTTGGAGCATGGGTTTCATGCTCAAGGTCTTTTATTTTATAGGTCAAGCACCCATTGAGTGCTTCTAGGGTTTGCCCTAGGTGAAGAAGTCAAAAGAGTCATTGTCATGAGTTGAAGACCCCATCGGGCACATTGTAAGTTGTAAAGAAAATTATTTTTGTCTTAAAAGGTGCCCAGATACCCTCCAAGACCAAGTTGGCCTGGCAGTGGGCAAGTCGGCCTAAAAGGAAGAGCCATGTCCACCTTGAATAGCCTATATATAGGAGGGAACTCGTCCTCCTTGAGACACATTTACTCATCTCTCATTCTAGCGAAGAAGAAGGAAGAAGAAGGCATCAAAGAAGGAAGAGGATGAAGAAGATCTTTGTTTGGGCTATTTCTCTCTCACGCGAGCTAAGGAGAACGAGGGTTTCTGCAACAGATCTAGGGTTTCTATCTACAAGTTCGATCTTGGAGAAAAGAAGGTAATTAGGTCAAGCGAAGGTCACCAAGGGTCATCCTCAAGCTCTAGAAGTGAGGGAAAGGCAAATGAAGGTCAAAGAAAGTTTTAGAATACAGATCGAAGCTCAAACGTGTGGCAACGACTGCTAGGTGGGGCCAAAATTTCAGATCAGTGGAGGCCGAAATTTTGCAGCTGGAGGTCGAAGAAGTGCTATTGGAAGAGATTTGACTGGGTTTGTTTGGATCAAGGTTAGCACATCATCTAGAGAGGTTGGTCTTGGTCTTGGAGGGTTATGAAGTCAGTCTTAAGGTTTTGGAATTCGTCAATTGAAGAATCTATAAGGAAGAAAATAGATTTGTTGGTTTTCCTCTCGAGTGGAGAGGTTTTGGCCCTGGCTTGTAGCCTATATTCTGTGTTCTTGTTCTTCTTGTTTTTGGTCGCTGTTTGATGATACACACATATAATAACAAGTAACAAAGCTAATAAGTAAAAACACATCACAAGCAATTTTCAAGTGAAGAGAAATCACTATAATCATTGCCCTATAGATTTCTGAATACTAAGTGCTTTCGGGAGTGAGGTTGGTGGATCCCACCTTACAAAGACAATTATTGGATCCTTGATGTATCTTTTCAACACTTGGCCGAATATTTGTTTTGCTGTGAGCACACTTAGTCAGTTCATGGTGGAACCAAGGAGGGTTCATTGGGTGGTAGCGAAACATGTGCTCAAGTATCTTTGTGGTACAATGGAGTATGATCTAATATATGCGAGAGTTGGTGGAGTGAAGTTGCGAGGCTACATAGATTCAGACTGCGCAGAGAGTGCAATGGACATGAAGAGTACTTCAAGTTGTTATTTTAGCTTAGGAATCTAGGATCAACTATGATCTCATTGTATAATGGTTGGAAGCAACACTGATTGGCACTTAGCTTAGCTAAGGTTGAGTACCTGACGCTGAGTTCGACGAGTTGTGAGGCCATATGGCTTTGTGAGATGCTCACAAGATTATTTGGTCATGAGATGGGGCCCATTGTGATTCACTGTGACAATTAGAGTTGCCTTAGGCTCTTTGACAATCCAATGTTTCGTGATAGGTCCAAGCACATAGAGATCAAATACCACTTCATTAGATAAAGGGCTTAGAGTGTTTAAATTCGAGTGCAATCTAGAATTTCTAATCATGATAATTACTTGTGACTGGTATATATGTTCTTCATTTAGTATTCACTTCATTCAATTAGGTCATCAAGCAATTATACAAGTACAATGCACAAAAAGGCAAGAGACACCATAAAATAGGCTAGTGGCTAGGGTAAAACCCACAAGGGGAAAACCCAACAGTGCTTTCCTTATAAAATCTTTTGTCAACAAGAGAAATCCAAGTCAGAGATACATTGTCCAGTAATCCAAGTGCCAAGTCGACCCTCCTCATGGCTGTCCACAATACTGTCTTTAGAATGCCACATGCTACTACAATAAAGTGTCTCAACAATTCTCACAATAGTAGAAGAATATAGCCTTCAGGAACTCACATAGCCACATAAAATATAGTTTCATAGATAGTTTGGACACCATAGAAGTATAGTGCCACAACGAGTTCGGATACCACAAAAGATAAGTGCCTCAGACAAATCCAAATCTTGTCCTCCACAGAAGAGATGTGAAATAGTTGCCAAGTGATGAAGTATAGATGCCAATTTATAGTTATTCGTTCATGCGAAGGGACACGTCCTTTGGGCAGGCCGACTTGTCTTCTAAAGGGTCGACTTGGTCAACTTGGAGACACAAAATCATACTTAAAAATTCATTTTTCTTTTCTTTTAAATGTCTTAATGGGCCAAGGCAAAAACAATTTCTCTTTTGACTTTTTACATAATATTATGAAGACCGAACATAGTTATAAAATTCAACACAAAGAGGTGTTGTGAGATTGCATTACATCTCTCGAGACGAATAGGTAGTAGGTATCCTCACCAAGTCTCTAGTGAAGGGGAAGTTTTTGTTTTACAGATAAAGGTTGGGGGTGGTGGATAATACATTCCTTGCTAGGGGGGAGTGTTGATTTTGCAACCTTGGAAGGTATTCTACATTGGCTTGGTGTCTTAGCATGTTGAAGATATTTGATTGCCTCTTTAGGTGTTTGCTTGGTGCAGTAAGTGATATTATGGTTTCTTTCACAAGGTTAACTTAGGAAAAATACAATAATGAATCTAATTAATTATTGTGGACTATTAGGCCGAAGTTCTAAGAATAAATAATAAAATTATTTAAGTGACTTAGATATAATTTCAACTGTTGATCTCAAGTGAGACTTAGGATTTAATCCTAGCCATTGATCACTTAGGAGATTAGCGTTTAACTTAATGAAATTATAAAATAAGCCTAAGGGAGAGGTGAAGACACACAATTGTGGAGAAAACAATTTTCTCTAGAGCGAGAGGCTTGAATAGACTAAAGAGAAGTGATGAGAAGTGTAACAGGGAATTTCAAGAGAAATTCAGGAAGGTTGAGTTCAAGAAAGAGGGAAATTGAGTTGTTGAAGAGGAGGGCCGAATTGTGGAGGCGGCTGAAATATCTAGACAAGCCGATTTCTCAAGTGCGGAGGGGCCATATGACATGAGACGAAAGGGGGCTCAGTTGTTGGTGAGACAGGTCCAGCTCTCTAGGGCCAAGTTACTTTAGGAGGGTCAATTTCTGGGGGCCAATTTTCCAAGTGGGGCCAAGTTTCCAGGTTCCTAGCAGTTGTATGTAGGTCTAACTCAAAATTTTCCAGAATTTAATAATATGAAGGAAGATTGTGTTGGATACGAATTTGCTGTTGTAGTGTGATTGATCTCTCCATATTATTTCCACTGCATTTTCTTTTAGAGTTAATATACCAATGTGTTTATTTTATCAGCGCAATTGCAGAAATATTTGAGATAAATATTTTTTGGTTTTTTAATAAATTGTTGAAGTAAAGTAAATCAGATCTGGTATAAATTGTTGAAGTAAAGTAAATCAGATCTGGTATAAATCAGATCGTGCTGAAAAAAGTAAATCAGATCTGGTATAAAGAATTTAACAAGAGAGAGAGAGGGAGAGAGATTCTATGCCATTGATATTTGCTTTCTACTTCTTGATATGAGGGGGAGGTGTACCTAAAAATATATTTATAACAAAAACATTTTGATGTGGATAATGTGGGTCATAAAGAAAATACTTCAATAGTCATGTGGAGTAAAATATTTCAATGTCAACAATGTATATATTACATAAAACAAATGCAAATGAAAAATTTCTGATAGTTAAAACATTTTATTAGATTCCTGTTAACTCCGTGTTAACCCTAGATCTATGATTGCCAAGAAGCATCAAATCTCTCTAATTGCAAACCTTTCTTCAAGTTATGGGAAGAGGTTGATAACAGTCATCTTAGGGTTTTACCATCCAGTGATGGATCCATGTTAACCCAGATCTATCAAGTGCTGACAGGGATTAAATCTTTTGAGATGCAACCCTCTTTTAGAGTGCATAATTTGAAGAAAGGTTTGTACCTAGAGAGTTTTGATCCCTCTTGGCACTTATAGATCTGGGGTTAACATGGAATTAACATCTTTTATTCTCATACTGCTTCGCTTTTCTATGAATTTAAGTTTTGAAACTGCTATTGCAGATTCCTGAAAAGACTTTCAAGCTTAAATAGCAATTTTGTGAACATTGTTGATGGATTTTACTTCTGGTTGATATGTTAATTCTAAAATTCTTTTCATGACTGCAAACAGACATTTGTTTCATTTGGAAATTTTCTGGTAATAACTGTCTCTCTTTTGATGGGATTGTGTGACAGGAGATATGGAATGGTCCATATTCAAATGCTAGTTTTCCAGTATATGCTGAAGACATAGATGCTGGTGGAAGTGCATCTCCTTCAACATCCATGCTTTCTGAAGTCGCTCGTAGCAAAGGGATCACAATAGTTGGTGGATCAATTTCGGAACGCAGTGGTGATCACCTCTACAACACATGTTGTGTATTTGGAAAAGATGGAGAACTGAAAGCTAAACACAGAAAGGTAGGTCTTAAGAGCGAAAAATTCCGAAGAAATTTGTCTATTCTTTGTTTCACTTGGATTCCAGAATTCTTGTATATAAGGATATATGACAACACAAATGTGAATTGAAGACTAGAGTTTTTTACTTTTGATGTGAAGAAAAATGTATCTATGAGTGAAACAAAACTATTCATTTAAACTTTCAGGCAAAAGAAGAGACTCATAGCAATTTACATTGTTCATTTGCAGATACATCTTTTTGACATTGATATTCCTGGAAAGATTTCCTTTATGGAATCCAAAACACTTACGGCTGGCAATACCCCGACAATCATAGACACAGGTACTTCAATTTTTATTCCATTAGGTTATGATATGTAAAGCTATGCAGAATTCAAAACTTCTAGGTAGGTACGCCCTTTCCTTCATTGTTGATGTGTTCTCTGTAGAAGAATTTGGAGTGTGCAGCAAAGTATGTATTTTAAATTTTTGCTAATGTAACAATACTGCAATTCACTACTATACTGGTTGTTGGATGTGGGTTTCATAGTTTTGAATTTTGTACTTCTAGAGTAAAATTAATTTGTCAATTGGAAACATATGTTATTTTGAACAGGGGAAACAATTTTTAGGCTATGTACCTAATTACTGTGATTAAATTTTGATAAATTTGTTATTAGAAGGAAATTGTGCAGTGTGCTGAATAATCAACGGAGGTATGCACATTATTAAGTATAAAGGTCCAGTATGTTGGAATTATGGGTTTAATATTCATATGTGGCTACGGCCCAGTCATATGTGTCATGTATTTGTAATATAGCAAAGACCATCCTTTGCTCATTTATTATTATTTATTAATGATAGGGAGTGGTTGAGGCTGACCTGGTCAAACTTGTACACATAGGTCCTGTTACTTTGTAAACTAACACTTCAATTTAACGTCCAAAAGAGCATTGCTAGCCTATGGGCAACTTGGAGAGGTTGTTTATTGTCACCACAATAACCCTCAACCACTCTTTAGGTTGGCTCTTCTTTAACTCAAGGGGGGCTTCCCTAATGTAGGATTGCTAAAGCTTAGATAATAAGAGGTCAAGGTGAAACCAAGAGGGGATTTAACAAAACAAATGTTGTGTATAGGCAAATGAAAAGATGATGGGTAGATCAAGCCTAGTGCCTATTCACTGGGCATTGACTCAAAGGATGAAACTGAGTGATGCTCTTACATATTATTAAGACATGAAAGAGCTGGAATGAACAAATCTACAATTGTCCTTAATTTGCTAATGTGAATACACTTGGAGGACCCATTTAAAGAGAACCTCTAAGGATAGTTTGGTGTGTGCTTGTCAAATGGAAAAAGTAAATTCCAGCCATCTCACATTAAGAAATTTGAGTGTGACAATGACATTTCCATCAAATAAAACATCAAAGGTATTGAAAGGGAAATCAACTACTCTCAAGACACTTCTAAGAGGTAAGTTGCAACAACTCAAATTTAAGAAGATAGGTACAGTCTTACTTGTTTTTTCACGACCTTAGTGTCTGGGATAGAATCTTAAATCACTAATGCTACCAAACCAAGAATCACAACGAAACTACTTTGCATAGTGGAATATAAACCTCAGTAAATCTACTAGTGCACAAAATATATACTACTTTTTACAATTTTCAACCCAACTTCATTATATTAATCAAACTGAATAATACATTGGTCTAGGGCTCCCGTACCAGGGATAATGGCCCTCAAATATCCACTAGTACAAGAATGCAAAACTGGGGCTTGGTGTCAATCCATCGACAACCAATCTACCCTCAACAAGATATTTTGACCATCTGGCTGTAGCGCGCTCTCTTAGCTCCTCTCGGTCGTACCATGTACTTGTCGGGTCCTTCGGCTCCCAATCTCCAACACTGCCTCTATCAATGATCCAAGTCCATTTGGCCATTGAACCTTTGCTCTCTAATTTTCTCACTAGTTGTAA
The DNA here is from genome assembly GCA_000404065.3 of Pinus taeda. Classification (NCBI taxonomy): domain Eukaryota; kingdom Viridiplantae; phylum Streptophyta; class Pinopsida; order Pinales; family Pinaceae; genus Pinus; species Pinus taeda. The sequence continues at coordinate 132,431 of APFE030795544.1, forward strand.
CTTGTGCCCTAGTCCATCAAGGGTACAACACATCGAGACTCATGTCGAGTTGTTCACAACTCTGTTTGTGAACAACTCACAACTGCACACTACTGCTCCTTAGCTACTTAGGGACTTCAACCCACTATGGTCTTCTTGCGCTGCTCCAATGAAGACCAACATAGGGCACGAAGGGTTGCCACCTATCACTGCAAGATGTCCATCTCCCACAATGAACATAGGCTAGGAGGACTGCCCTTCTTCTGCTGCAGATGTCCTTTGCCACACACAAGTCTAGGGATGTTCAAACTTCTCCTGGTTGATCAAACCCTTGAGCTCATCTTCTGCGACTCTAGCAACCACCTAAGTCCATGAAGATGGTGCACACCGGGCTCCAACTTGGGCACTATCACGTTGTCCTCTAATAGATCATAAATACCCAATCCAAAGTCCACACTTGGTCCACTCTCACGTTGCCCTCCAACAGACCACGAGTGGCCAATCTTGTTGTAGCATCTACTCCTAGTTAGGGCATCCAAACATCTAGGAAACCCTCCTCATGGCTGCCAACAAACTTCTCAACATGTCTTCTCCTAGGACCCTCATCCACTAGCATCCTCATCACCAAAAAACCATTCGCTGCATGTTGCTGGTGATCTCTTGCCAAGGGTTCTATGTATGTACTAGTCTGGATAGGACACACTAACAACCCTACACCAATGCCCTAATCTTCTCCAAACAGGCCGCTTACTTTAGCTCAAGGTTCCTAGGTATCCAAGGTGATGTTGTAGGACTTGGGCACCTCCACAAATCTCCCTACAACAATCAACTTGTTCTTGAAGCAATCTGCCCACTCCAACACTGTAAACAAGTCTAACATACAAGGAGAATACCGCTATTTTGCCTCGATTCCCTTAGACTTAGAGATGACTACGACCTGGTTAGCAGGGCCTTTCTAGGCCTCCCGATCCTCTAAACTTCACCTGCCAACTACTGCTATAAGAGTCGCTCACTGCGACCTTGTAAACAGAGATATACACCCATGCACAAAACAATCATTAAACTCACCTGTAGTCCATGGCTTGATCTGCAAGATAACACTGCTCCAACATGTCACTAAACTGCCCTCAAGCAATCCTTCTTGCCTCCTGCAATGTGGCTAAGAGATGCGACTCTTCTTCTCTAAAATCCGCACCCAAAACAATGAGAATATCTCCACAAACTTGGTTACCTACCTCAGCCTCCCTTGCTACAAACTTGCCCTATATTTTAGAGCTCCTTGTGATGATTGGTGTACCTTAAGATATGTCTAAATGACATCCCGACGACTCTTATTTATACATGTCTCATGTGCAACATCTAGCCCACTCTTGGGCTCTCCAACAACAAGGCCGACTTGTATTATGGTGCACAAACCCACATGAAACTTCAAAAATTCATGACTCCACTTTGACAACTCGAAATTCGATGATTCTCGATGCGTTGGGTTCGTCTTGACATCCTCTATCATCTCTATCCATCACATGTCAAAGTCTCATCATAGTTTTGGCCCAAACATCAATGGGTGCAAAACCCCAAGCCTGGATTTCAAGCCCACAAGGCCACTTGTGGAGCTCCTTCCTCCAAACCTTTGATCCTCAAGGCTTGGAGTACCTCCCAAGCTACAAAAATCAACACTCCCTCTTAGCGAGGGAGGTACTTCCAAGACTAGGAAGTGACCATCAACAACACCGACGACACTAGCCCATTTGACATCCATCACTGCAACATACCCTGTAGAATGATCCTGACAATCTCAGTAGTGCCTCAACCTCGTCACATCTGAACCTGAAGATCCCAAACCTCCATAGGGCTGCACCCTCTGAGGCTAGACTCCCTCTGAGCCTACACGATCTCCACTGGCTCAGTCCTGCAAGCACTCATCCTCCTGGATCAAATACCACATGTGCAAATCCCTCCAATCTTGGATATGCAACATGACAATCCAATGAAGACACTAGCCTGCTAATTTGTAGTCCATCCCATGAAGCAATCTTAATCATGCTGATCTAGTCCATGCCAAAGAATTCGTTGAGCTGTCCTAACCGTCCATGGAATATCAATGAAAGTCCATGATCAGTACTCTGCCCTACAATAAATTGTTGTTCACCATGCTCTCCATCAATCCACTAGAACTCCCAGCCAATCTTGCTGCCAAGCCAATCAAGACCACATCTCCATGTCTTTAGCTGAACCCTTTGCCCCATGATCTACACACCAACAACTCTCTTTGAGTTGCTTCGCTGTGCACACTGTCATCCATTGTCCCTCAAAGTAGCTCATATTAATATGCTTTCATACCATGTTGTTTTTCCACGACCTTGGTGTCTGGGATAGAATCTTAAATCACTGATGCTACCAAACCAAGAATCACAACTAAACTACTTTGCACAGTGGAATATAAACAACAGTAAATCTACTAGTGCACAAAATATAGACAACTTTTTACAATTTTCAACCCAACTTCGTTATATTAATCAAACTGAATAATACATTAGTCTAGGGCTCCCGTACTAGGGATAATGGCCCTCAAATATCCACTAGTACAAGAATCCATAACTGGGGCTTGGTGTCAATCCATCGACAACCAATCTACCCTCAACAAGATACTCTGATCATCTAGATGTAGCGCGCTCTCTTAGCTCCTCTCGGTCATACCATGTACTTGCTCAGTCCTTCGATTCCCGATCTGCAACACTGCCTTTATCAACGATCCAAGTCCATTTGGCCCTTGAACCTTGGCTCTCCAATCTACTCACTAGTGTCTTAGTCCATTAAGGGCACAACACATCGAGACTCCTGTCGAGTTGTTCACAACTCTGTTTGTGAACAACTCACAACTGCTCACTGCTGCTCCTCAGCTACTTAGGGACTTCAACCCACTATGGTCTTCTTGCAGTGCTCCAATGAAGACCAACATAGGGCACAAAGGGCTACCACCTATCACTGCAAGATGTCCATCTCCCACAATGAACACGGGCTAGGAGGACTACCCTTCTTCTGTCGTAGATGTCCTTCTCCACACACAAGTCTAGGGCTACTCAAACTGCTCCTGGCTGGTCAAACCCTTGAGCTCATCTTTTGCCACTCTAGCAACCACCTTAGTTCATGAAGATGGTGCACACTAGGCTCCAACTTGGGCACTATCACACTGTCCTCCAACAGACCATAAATACTCAATTCAATGTCCACACTTGGTCCACTCTCAAGCTGCCCTCCAACAGACCATGAGTGGCTAATCCTGCTATAGCATCTACTCCTAGTTAGGGCATCCAAACATCTAGAAAACCCTCCTCTTGGCTACCAACAGACTTCTCAACATGTCCTCTCCTAGGACCCTCATCCACTAGCATCCTCATCGCCAAAATACCATCTGCTGCATGCTATTATTGATCTCTTACCTAGGGTTTTGTGCATGTACCAGATTGGCTAGGGCACACCAACAAGCCTGCATCGGTGCCCTAATCTTCTCCAAGTAGGCTGCTTACTTCAGCTGAAGGTTCCTAGTTATCCAAGGTGATGTTGTAGGACTTGGGCACCTCCACAAAGCTTCCTACAACAATCAATTCAGACCTGAAGCAATCTTCCCACTCCAACACTGTAAACAAGCCTAAAATATAAGGAGAATACCCTTGTTTTGCCTCGTTGCCCTTAGAGATGACCGCGACTTGGTTAGGAGGGTCTTGCTAGGCCTTTCGGCCCTCTAAACTTCACCTCCCAACTGCTGCTGTAGCAGTCCCTCACTGCGGCCCTGTAAACAGAGATATACACCCCAAAATCATGCACAAAACAAATTAAACTCACCTATAGTGTGCGGCCTGATTTGCAAGGTAAGACTGCTCCAACGTGTCACAAAACTGCCCTCAAGCCATCCTTCTTGCCTCCTGCAATGTGGCTAAGAGTTGTGGCTCTTCTTCTCTACAATCTGCACCCAAAACAGTGAGAATATCTCCACAAATTTGGCTACCTAGCTTAGCCTCTCTTGCTACAAACTCGCACTATATTTCAGAGCTCCTTGTGGTGATTGATGTACCTTGGGATATGTCTAAATGACCTCCCAACGACTCTTATTTATACATGTCTCATGTGCAACGTCTAGCCCACTCTTTGGCTCTCCAACGAGAAGGCCGACTTGTATTATGGTGCATAAACCCACATGTAAACTTCAAAAATTCATAACTCCACTTTGACAACTTGAAATTCGATGATTCTTGATGTGTTGGATTCGTCTCGACATCCTTTATCATCTCTATCCATCATATGTCAAAGTCTCGTCACAGTTTTGGCCCAAACATCGATGGGTGCAAAACCCAAAGCTTGGGTTTCAAGCCCACAAGGCCACTTGTGGAGCTCCTTCAGCTTGAAGTACCTCCCAAGCTACAAAAATCAACAATACTCATGCATTACCCCTTCAAAGCATATCCCCTTGGAAGTATTTCTATCAATAACATTTAACAAGTAAAGTCCAACATAGACACCTCATAGGAGAGAAACCTTTGTACTTGTATTACCGTCAAAATATTCACGTAAGCTCTAAGGGAAGAGTCCCCTAATCCAACCATCTCAAGTGAGGGAGAGAGCAAACACTTATATACGTTTGAGAATTGTTATGCCTCATATTGTTTGAGGTTCCACTTTGTGATTTTCCTAACATTTATGGAAATTTGCTACTGATTCCTTGGAGCTATTGGACCGACTTGGAGGGGGGGGGGGAGTCATGTTTATGAATTCCCTTACCTTGATGGCATGACATCATTTGATGAAAGTCTTTGGTTGGGGGAGTCTCATTTCTCCTTGGTTGGATGATTGTGCTTGTTTCTGGGTGATCTTCCTACATGTGCTTGCCTTGTTGATCACCCCTGAGTTGTAGTTTTGATGGATGTGCAGGATACTATATCATTATGGTGCTGTGGAATATATGCTTATCTTGTAAATGGATGATGGTTTCTAGACCTCTAGGGGGTTAGATGACGATGGTGGTAGGAGGTAGATATTTCATGACATCGATGTTGATATTTCCTAGTGACCTGGTGGGTGGATGTGGGATGTTGGCATCACACATTGGAGTTGTGATGGTGAATATACTTGATGAATGGATTGGTTAGTATTTTTTTATTTCTCCTTCTCTTATGGGGTTGCTATGGGGGGATACATTGTCTTTGTGGGATTTCCCTATATGATTTAACCTTTATTATGTAACATTTGTTAGATATCAACTAGGGGAAAATGTGTTTAATGATGTCAGTACCCTCATTGATTTGTTATTTCCTAAGTTTGAGTTAGAAGTGGGGGTACTACATATGATTTGATGGTGATCTAACTTTTTTCCAAAGGTTGGATAGTTACTTTTGATGTAATAACCCCTTGGTTGGGATTTATGTTTTGTTGTTATCATGGTGGGGTTTTGTTGGGGAGGTGTTAACCCTAGTAGCACTTCTTGTTACTGAAAGGTTAAGATCTAGTGAGACTCAGTGATATTGGTCTATTACTAGATGCTTCATGGCATACCATCGATCAGACAAGCTTTCATGTTCAATTTTGTTTAGCGTTTAGGAAACTGCTAATTTGTGCAGTTCTTCTTTTTTGGATATTTAGACCGTAAGGGGCACACACATTAGACTTGACTACATTTTCTCGATCTTAGCGAGAAAGCGAGTCCAACGAGACCCGTTTGACTCAAATATGAAATGTCACATCTTCTTTTGCTTTTTGCTTTTTTGTAATTGTGGGCCAGTATGTCAGTTGGCCAAAATTTGTACTTATGCTTTTTCGCTTTTTCAAAAGATTGCCTTTTTTGTTGGAAAATCAGAAAGGCAAAAAGATTTTCTTTATGTTGATAATTACTTGTGATATTCTTATGTTCTTATTAACTTTCTTGTGTCTTCTTTTATCTTAGTTCATCAAGCAATTACCAAAATTATAACACGAAAATCAAAGACACCAGATGCAAGCAGACAACTAGGGAAAAACCCCTATCTAGGGGAAAGCCCAGTTAACAACTCTTCCTTTAATAGTTTCACGAGATGATCCAAGACTCCTTGACCTAGACACAGAGTTCGTCCAATCACCAAATCAGGCCTTCCCTTCAGCAACAACTTCAACCAAGAACTTCGATCTTGCAGTAGCAAAACTTCGATCTTGAAGCAACAACAGAAACTTTGACCTAGTAGCAACAACACTTCAATCTAGAAGTAACAACAAAATTTTGACCTAGATGTATCACCAGAAACTCGACCTTGATGCAACACTTCGACCTTCCAACAAATAGCCCAGTAAATTCACTGGTCATGGCTGATTAAGAACATTGACCTATGCTCTTCCCCCCTGTTTGAGCTCCTAGGGAGGGAACGGAGTTGAAGAGCTCCTAGGGTTGAGGGAACTCATGGACAATAGGATAGATTGTGATCCTTAACTCCCATGGTAAGTGTTATCCTGTCTATTGTCATTGTAGGGTGTGTGTGATCCTTGTCACTTATGGCAAGTTGGGTATCCTCCCCTACCATCAAGTCTAGGAATTTATTGAGTATACCCCAACATGCATCCTACCCACAAGTTGCGCTTGTAGGGATTGCCACCCATCTGGCCAATGGGTGGGGAGAGGCTTGGGTGTGTGTGATCCTTAGCACTGGTAAGTTGGGTATCCTCCCCAAGTTAAAGGATGCATGTGTTCTACCACTTGATTTTTGAGGGTCAAGGTGGGAAGATTAGTGGACAATAGGATAGTTGTGATCCTTACACTCATGGTAAGTAGTATCTTGCCTATTGTCATTGGATATAGGGTGGCAGATTGATCTCCCCTATGATGATTCTTTTTCTTTAGATAAAGACATCATTGTCCAACTGACGATTAGAGGAGATATAAGTTGAAATGAGATGTGATGAGATGAATGACTTGCTGATGCAGTTGAGATGAAGGTCATGGAACTTGACTTGGAGACTAGTAGGGTTTGGAGGATCTCTAATTGATCTCCCCTACCATCAGTTATGGATTATTCTTCTTCTATGAGACAGGATGAGACATGATGCAACAAACCTATACATCCGAGATGAGACTTTTGATGTAGATGGAAACTCCTCCCTAAATGAGAGGGAGTGTTGAAAATTGGGGCAGCTATGGGACAAATTTCCCCCTAGAAACCCAAAGTCTTAAGAGCAACCCATCTTGCCTCAAAAGGAAGAATTCAATTTTGTTAAAGGAAAAATATTATTATTATTATTCAACATTCCTCTCCATTATTTAATGTGGCACAAATTAATTTGGGCAAGCAAGTATTTGGAAAATATGTTTTAATATTATTTGAATTTGTGTTTCCCTCCATAAGTTACAAGTCAACTTCATAATGTTCATGTCGGCCTTCCCTAATAGATGTGTCCTTTTGCACATTGGAACAACTATAAATTGGTGTCAATCTTCCTCCATTAGATACACTTCAGCTCGAACTTCTGAGGCTTGTATTCCTTTATGAAGCTCGCATTACAGTGGCTCCTATATTTCTAAGGCTCGCTCTTATTCTCTGAGGTTTGAATTATATTAGTGGCTCGTTATACACTCTGAGGCTCGCTACACATACTCTGAGGCTCCCATTTAAATTATAGTGGTACGTTATCAGTCTCTGAGGCACTCAATTGATCTCTGATGCATGCAGTTGAATTACAGTGTCATCACTTGACTTTGGGGCATTGTATTACGTTATAGAGGTTCGCATTTTAGTAACACGCAATGTTATGGATCATATTGTATCTTATGGATCATATTGTATCTTCTGCGGTTCGCTCTATTTAATTGTGGCTCGCAATTGGTGGCCTGCAATGTTTTTGTGGCTCGCCGCTCGCTTCAATGTTCCATGGCTAAAAACAGTCTCTCTCTATGGTTCGCATTGTATGGCTTGCATTGTATGGTTTGCATACATATAATATAGTGGCTCACTTATGTTCCTGTATTGTGGCTCACATATATCTATGGCTTGATTATATCTCTGAGTGGTTCATTTTTGTTTCTCATTTATCCCCATGGCATGGCACACACTATACTCTATGGCATGGCTTGCACTATACGCTGTGTGATGTGAAGACAATGACCTTGACGTTAAGGCAATGATCTATATGAGGTTAAGAGAGTGATGAGGTTAATACAATGATCTATATGATGTGAAGACAATGACCATGATGTTAGGACAATGATCTATATGATGTGAAGATAGTGATCTATATGCTGTGATGACTATGATCTATATGTATACAACAGTGACCTTGACATGGTAGTGTAACCTTGAATGACAACAATAACCTTGTTGACAGTGAGACATAGAGACAGTGAAACTGTGACCTTGATGACAATGAGACAATGACCTTGTTGACAGTGAAAGAATGATCTATGTGATAGTGAAATAGTGACTTTCATGACAGTCAGACAGTGACCTTGTTGATAGTGAAATAGTGATGTATGTCATAGTGAGACAATGATCAATATGAAAGTAACCTTGTTGTATAACAGTGGCTTTGATGACAATGACCCTGTTTGCATAACAATGACCTTGATAGATGATAGTGACAATAATCTTTGATATGACAATGATTTATATGATATGTCTGTGACCTATATGATAGTGGCTTGGAGACATGACAGTGACCTTGATGTGACTGTGCTTTATGACAGTGTGATATGGAGGCCTGTGCTTGCCTCTCTAATATACATGTCTGCTGATGTCACTGATGATGAAAGACTCTTGTCTCATACTTATTGTACATTGTATCTCGGCTGAACATTTGATGAATATCTAAGAAGAATCATCATGTTGGGTTTTCCCCTTGTGGGGTTTTTGCCCTGGTCTTTGACCTAAATCTTGGTGTCTCTATTGTGTATGCTTTTCTTCTAATGTTCTTTACTGTTTTGCTGCATTGTTAATGTTATTGTTTTCTCTACATAATTGCTAATGATGATATGATGTTATGGGGTGAATGTTATATGAAAATGTTAAAAAAGTTTGAAAATGCAATTATCTACAACAAAGAATAATCTAGCCCTAAAAATTAACAATTTTTACATTCAGGATGTAGTATTTAGAGAGGTTAAAATTGTTCTCAATTAGAAAGTCAAACTGAGGCAAGAAGAACCAAAGACAGTAGAGTATGATTTGAAGCGTGAAGTCACTCAAGTGAAGGGGATGAATCGAGAGAGGAAGAACATTAGAATCCAATCTTCAAGAGACCGATTTGAGAAAGAAGGCAACTAGAAAGGTGTACCCTACCTGATTTTCATTCTAGTTTTCTTCTATCACTAATGATGATTATAGAATTGTTAGGGACACAATGAATTAAGAGGATAGTAAACTTTTGAAGAATTCCAAGTTGAAGTAATGGATGCCTTGGATAAAAATAAGGTTTGAAACCTAGTTGAGTTGTCAACTGGAAGAAAACCTAGTGGTAGTAAATGGCTGTTTAAGAAGATGTTGAATGTAGAAGGTAAAGTAGAGAAGTGCAAAGCTTGCCTAGTAACAAAGGGATGTTCCCAGTTGGAGGGAATTGTTTTTGGTGATATTTTTTCTCCCATTGCTAAATTAACTTCTATTAAATTTCTTTTATCTATTGTTGCTACTTTTGATCTTGAAGTAGAGTAGATCGATGTGAAGACACCATCATACATGGGGATCTTGAAGAAGAAATCTACAAGGAACAACTGAAAGTTTTTGTAGTGAAGGGAAAGGAGTTGGTTTGCAAGTTAAAGAAGTTGTTATGGATTAAAATGATCTCCAAGAATGGGGTATCAAATGTTTGATACTTATATATGGGGTGTTGGTTTCTCAAGCAGCAAAGTTGATTACTGTGTGTTTACCAAATTGGTTGGTGATTATTTTATTTATGTGGTTTTTTATGTTGATGATATGTGATTGACTTGAAACAAGAAGTAAATCACCAAGGATATGTAAGCTCAATTGTCTTTTGAATTTAATATGAAAGATCTCAATGTTGTAAAATTTTATTTTGGGCATGGAAATTAAAAGAGATTGGGTAATTAGGAAACTCGGTTGAATCACAGGAATATGTTGAGACAATATTGCAGAGATTTAATATGCAAGGTTGTAAATAGGGAAAGGTTCCCATTCCTGTAGGTGTAATTTTATTTGTTGATCAATGTCCCAAGACACAAGAAGAGGTGAAGGATATTTTCCATGTTCCCTATGTGAGTGCTGTTGGAAGTTTGATGCATGTTATGGTTTATACCTTATGAGACATTACCTATGCAATAGGATTTTTGAGCAGGCATATGTCAAAACTAGGAAAGGAACATTGGACAACTGTAAAGAGGTTCTTCAGATATTTGTGTGGAACTTCAAATTATACAATCATCTACCATGGAAGACCTTGACCTCACAGAGAGATAGATATACATGGCTTTGTTGAGATAGTCTGGGATGGAGATCTTTATTGTAGAATATCTACAAATGTTTATGCTTTTAATCCACTTGGTGGGCAATAAGTTGGATGAGCAAGAGGCAAGCTATAGTTGCATTGTCAACTATATAAGTTGAATACATGGCAACTACTCATGGATTTAAGGAAGCTATGTGGTTGCAAAGATTGTGTTCTAATATTGGTTTTGTTTCAAAAAATATGAGGATAGGCTATGATAGCTCTAGTGATTTTTTATTTTGCAAAAAACCCTGCTTATATTAAAAAAAATCATATGAATGTGCAATATTATTTTGTTAGAGACATGGTTGAAAACTTGAACAATACAAATTATTGTTGGAGAAGGCTGGTTCCTTGAAGAATGATGCTACTCATTGACAAAGTTTGGTAGTACTAAAAAGTTTTCTTGGTGGAGAGAATCAATGGGCATTGCTGCCCCTAGTAGTTGATTATATAAGTTCCTTCCCTCTACCCCTATTTTTTACAAAATGTATAACAAGTGGGAGTATTTTGGATATATGCTGTAGCTTTTGTAGGTACACTTAGTTGCATCTTGGTAGGGGTTTTGGGGCAGAGACCTCTAGGAATTTTTTTGGTCAATGGTTTTGGCCCATTGTAATGTAATCCTAGTTAAGGGATTAGGGTTGTGATCTATCTAGGTTAATGGATTATGGTTGATTAACATTGCAGAATACCTAAATACTTTGTATGACGAACAATTGAGTTATTACATTGAGATAGAGAGAGGTGCAGCTCTTAGTCAGGCTAGTTTTCCCAGCTATGGGTTTTCACTGTTCAGGATAAATCTTGTGTATAATATGTGAATGTGCGACTGCTATTTTTTGGTTTTAGATTTTGTTAGTACTGCTTTTATTACATAGGTTTATCAAGCTTTTCATGTCATATGTCATTAGATTTGTGAATAATGTTGTATATGAATACATGTATATTTCTTTGTTTATGCTCATGTGCATGGATTTATGGTAAATCTGTTCAATGATGACCTAAAGTTTTTAGCATTTGCAGATGTAGGGCGTATTGGGATTGGAATTTGTTATGATATCCGCTTTCAAGAATTGGCTATGCTGTATGCAGCAAGAGGTACTTCTAATTGCAATTTACCAAGCATAACTCTACTGCTTTTGTTCATTAGTCAAGAAATGTATTCTTATTCTCCATTAGTTTGTTTGCTTGCTTTTTCTTCCGTTTGGAGGGAATGCATATGAGGCTACGATGTTAGCTTTCAAGAATTAGCTATGCTTTATGTAGCAAGAGGTACTTATGATTGCCAATAGTGTCTTTATTGGTTTTGTTCAGTAGTCAATAAATGTATTCTTATTTTTTATTATTTTGATTGGTTGCTTTTTCTTCCTTTTGGATGGAATGTCTAATGAGTCCACGATGTTGTTTCATTCAATATTGAATATTTTTTTCAATAGCTATATTCAAGCGTTTGCTTTCATAAGTATCCAGATGTATGCAACTGATGTCCTTTAGGCGGGCTTTGGTTTTATAGGGAACATAAGCAATTACCCTAGAGTGCAGAATTTAAGTCCGGAAAATCTTCAAGGCCTTGACCAGAGCATAGGCTTGTTTTCCCAAAATATTATATTTCAACTCTGCATCTCTGAGTACTTGGCTAAAAATTGCAACTGGCTGCTCCTTCTCTTCTTCATTCTTCTGCAATAAAACAATGATAGCAGTGTTAGGAGTTGCAAATGAAAAGATAAGGAAAGGCTTTTGATAATCAGGGCTAGCCAAAACTGGGTTCCTCCTTGGGTCTGCATGACGAAAATGGGAATGATTTTGTGAACACATGTTATGGAAGATGAGGCTGTGGAAAGTAAATTTGAAGCTGACTTTACCTTTCTCAAGGGTATTACTCCTGATGACTCTCCTTCTGAGAACCTTGAGGAAGGTGATCACATGAGCTCCTTGGAAGATGACATTGGAGATTACTTTTACATCGAAAAGATGAAGTGGAAGTTGTTGGTCCTCAATTTGATTGTGCTCCCATTTATGACATTAATAGGGAGGATGAGGTTGGGTTTGGTTTTCCCTTTATTTATGATGACATATCCACCGATATCCTTGGGAAGGAGGATTATTACTTTTCCTTGCATGAAAGAGCGCAGTGGGAAGTAATTGGTTCTCCTTTTTGGGAAAATCCTATCTTTGATACTAATGATGAGAGAATCAATAGGGCCCTTGCTCCAACCTGCCTTCCTTGTGATTCTGGGAATATATCTAAATTACTTGAGCCTTCAGAATATTATTTTCAGGAAAGGAACCCCATTGAATACAATATTTCACCTCCTTCACTGCCTTTCCTTCTTGTTCATCATTTTGCGTCATTCATAAGTGATTCCCTCATCCCTTGTCATATGATATCAAGAGACCATAAGCCCTTTCCCCCTTCTGAGTATAGTGTCAAGGAAGAGCCCCTCATTGCCTATACTTTTTCTCCTTGGACACACCCTCAAGGTTTAGATCACTCCATGACCTCCCCTCTCCAATGTGACTATCACCTTCAACAACCTATTTGTTGCACTCCTTTCCCTCACCCTTTGTTTGCCTCTCATCACAACCTTGTGGCATCTACAAAGCACAATATTATGAGCAGTGATTGTGATAAGAGGTTCTTAAGGGTAATCATTCTTTCCACCATTGTGTACTTAGAGGGAGGGCCCCACACTTCTACATTGACTCATGTTCCTTCTCTTAGGGATTCCTTTTACCTTGCATGGAAATCATATTTTCCCACCTCATGCTTGCATCATCCCCCATGTCATTGGGTTTGCATTCACTTTGGGATTTGTTGCATGAGTGATCATATATGAAGGCGTGTTTATATTGATTTGATGATATGTTGGTTGCACTGGCTTTATGATTACACTTAATATTAGTTTCGTCGTGGCATGTTAGGGTAGGATGCATTGCATTCTTATTTCTCATTAGAACTAGCATCATATAATATTCTCATGATAGATTAGTTGCATTTAAATTAAATTTGCGCTTTTATTTCTTGTTGATTTTTACGGCCTAATACTAAGCATGGGTGATAATAAGACACCACAAAAACATGCTGCCCCGTGTGCTTGGTCTTTGATATGTGTAGGTAACAAGTCTACGGTAACCAACAAATTGCTGGTGTTCTCATGGCCTCTCGTTTGAGTAGCTTCGTGCACTTTTCTAAGAGCTCATGTCCTAGTTGGAACCAGATGTGATCCGAACTTAAACAGGGACGCAACAAATTACAGAGATAACCATAAACACATATATGCAGTGGAAATAATATTTCATTTTATTAATGTAAAATACTGAAATATGCTTACAAATAGTAATGGAAATAAACCAGCTAGGGCGATGGTAGCTTATCTCTGAGAAGAGATGTGTGGTGGCTACATTCCTCTGAACTATGTTACAATGAGGCTTGAAGGCCTATTTATTGTTGAGAAACAATGGAAAACCGTTAACATTCCAAAACATAACTCTAGAAGATGAAACAGGCCTCGTTTGGGTAAATTGGTACATCAACTTCTCGGGGTCATAATTTTGGCATAAGATCTCCGTTTGACGCGTACAATAGCTCATTAGAAAGATCTATCCGGCACTACTACTTTGGGAAGGGCAACATCGGTCGGTCCATGGATCCATGTTGCCCCTTAGATTTCCCAAAAAAACGTCGTTTAGGGCCTCAAAACGGCTCCGGAAGTTTAGGACCCGAAAGATTGCTAAAAATAGTAAGTTGTGCTACAATTAAAGAAACTGAAAATGTTGAGAGAAACAATGGTGGGGGTCCAGGTGGACTTGGCAGGTGGCCACCAATATCCACCTGGATCATTCCCCCCCCCTTAGGAAGCACTGGTCCCCATTGCGTTGAGTCCCTCCATGAGATGAGGAAACTTTTGCTGAACTTGGTCCCTAGTGAGCCACTTGCCTTAGTGAAGTAGTTGGCCTGCTTTGACAACTTGGTACAGTTGGATATTTTGTTGGCGAGTGTTCTTGATCTGTGTGTCCATGATTCGATCAGTTGTAGCTTGTTCCATGCAATCTGGATTTAATTCTGTGGGTGTGAGCTGTTCTGCAATGTCGGATGTGTCT
>APFE030795575.1:7067-55699 GCA_000404065.3 Pinus taeda
AACCCCAACTCATGGTAACTCTAACGTTTATATCCGTAATTTGTTACCACAGCCTGACATTTAAGTTGACAAATTATTTCTACCTAAAATATAAAATAAACAAACTCCCCGAAATGTTTTATTTATGAAATATAGCGTATTTGATATAACATTGAAATATTTTATTCTTAATTGTTTTATATAATTACACATAGTTGAATATGGTCATTAAAATATTTTATTTATAATTCACATTCTCCGTACTAAAATGTATTTTTTGAATAGAGTGATTTTGTATTCTTCTTATTAAGAAATATTTGATTTTTTTTCTCTCTCTCTTTAAAGTCCACATCTAAATTCTTGTTTATATTCACCAATAAAATATTTCTCATCTCTTTATACATGTATTACATGTATTCAATGACTACTGAAATATATTAATTAAAAGAAATATTCAAATATTTTATCTAAGACTTAATGTTTTTAAAAATAAAAGAATTACACATTTTCTTTATAATCAAAAGTGAAGATATTTCTATATAAAGTTGGTATAAAATTGCTATTGACTTTGAAGTATTTCATTTATAACCAAGTGTGAAACATTTTTTTGATATTAAATTTTTTTAATGGTACATACTATATGTTGAGCACAAAAAGATTTACACATATCTTTTATATTGGATTGTAATATCAATTAATAATAACGAGCCAAGTAGTCACAGTGAAAGTGAGATCATTAATGTTTTATAACTATTTTAATTAGAACTAACCAAAGAATTACATTTAATTTTGTTTTTCATTATAGCTAGCATTTTTTAATGTAGTAAATATTTTTTCTATTTTAAAATGTACATATGTTAATATAGGTTGAATATGCAAGAAATTATGCATCTCCCTCATGCTACTCTATCTAATGTGCCTCTCGTAATAATTCAATATTTAAAGCTTAATAAGGGATTTTAGGGTTAACATCCTCCTCCCCTTCAAACAAGTGTTTCCCTCAATACTTGACTAATTACAAGTGTTCTTCCATGTATATATCATATTCTTATGTCACCTCCTCCAATCAAACAAGTGTTACCCTCGACACTTGACAAATCACAAGTGTTTCGGCATGAATAAATCATATTCTTATGTTTCTTACTCCACTACTAGTTTCTTCCATTTGATAAGTTACTCAATAATTACTCAATTTCGTGGTTGCTTAATAATTGTTTCAAGGATTTTTTTAGTGAAGAGAAAGCAATATTTCTTGGTTGAATGATGCTATCCTCTAACATTTCTCGAATCAGATGCTTAATCTATATTTTTTTTGCATATGGATATCTATAGGGCCTAACATTATGACAAAGACTTCCTCGTTGCAAATGAATAGTAGGGCCATGAACTTGAGTAGGTGGAAGAACCTTACACATCTCTCTGAATACCTTGCAATGATTGTTGATAACTTTTCAGAGATGCACTAAAGTAGAGCATACTGATGTTTGAACATCTAGAAATTATAATTGTGCAATTACATTGTGGTGTCCCTTTTTTATCACTTTTCAAGTGATATTATATTATATCACCTTAGAGGTTTTCCTTTATATGCCTCTTAACTCAATTTTTTTCCCTTTGAGAAAAAAGTCTTGAAAATTAAGGGCCACTATTTTTAATTTCTAAAAAATAATAATACTAAATAAATAATAAATCATGAAGAAAATATAATAATAGTAAATTATAATTGAATTTCTAAATAATATATATCTAAATAAAATTATAAAAATAGTAAAGAATAAGAAAGAGTTAAATTAAGAAAAATATTGAATTTAGTAAAACTTAAAATAAAAAATAAAAGTTAGCATGTTGCCACATGGATTGTGTGCATGTGGATATCTTTCCAATTCCTTTCCATTTTTGGAACTGTTCTTTTCTATTTAATGGACGAAGGGGAAATGAGAATCATTCATTTGTTTGGAAGAAGAGTGTTGTGAGAAAAAGGATTCCTTGAAAATAGTAGTTGATTGAGGGTTCGAGGGTGGCTAGTTGTACAAAGATTATGTGCAGTTGAGCCTACAGTTGGATGGAGATTTGTTCTCAAAACTTTGTTGCGATTAGCAGGATTCAAATAGCATTCAACTTTGAAATCACAACTAAGGAATATCATCGCTAAAATTAAGTCTTCTATACTCGTGTTTTTTGAAAATTCTATGCTACTTAGTTGAATAGTTTTTGTTAATTACTAATCACATATTTGATATAATTAGTTCTATATTTTAATTATGGGTTTTTATAGAAATAACATGTTACAGAAACAACCATATGTTAACTTTATATTATAGACAGACCAATTTCTTCTAATCAAATTGGTAGTTATGTGCCTTATACATTTTAAAATGTAAAATGTAAATTAAGTTTTACATTTTACAATTTGCATTTTAAATTATATTTTATATTTTACATTTACATATGTTTTAATTTGAATATTAATTAAAACATATGAAGATGACTTTATTTTTTTCTTTTCTATTTTCATCTTTTCTTTTTTGTTTTTTTTTAGAATAATTTTCTGACATTTAGAAAATGTTTACTTACTTACTCACATTATACCTACACATCTCCTATATATATAGTTCTTGACATTTAAAAATGTTGACATACTTACTTACTTACATCATGCCTACAAATATCCCCTATACCAAGCTATAAAGCACCTCTTAGTTCATCCAGTTACACTTGGAGATATTTAATCCCTCTCAACGCTTAATAGATCCAGGTCTAAGATGGTTCCAGTCATGCGCAGACATGGAAAATTTGTTGAAAACTCGAATTATTTTGATCATCTTCAATATGTTAAATATGTCTAGGATTAATATCATCATTTCGAATTTAAATTTACTCAATTACCTAAGTTTGTTGAAATGATAGAGACTATTAATAACTTGAATGATGAAAAATGATGAAATAAAAATTTTGAATGCAAAGTGATAATATCACAATGTTGAATGACAGAAAATCTGAATAAAGGCATATGGTCAATTATAAATAGTTTTCATTGTGGTCAATCCCAAACTATTTTCTTCTACTATTATTATTGTCACACCTATTAGCTTTTCCATATTTTTATATGGGTCATATGAAAAGGGTGAAATTGTAGACCATTCAAATCTTCAACTCACGTTATTGTAGTAAATGTCACACCTTGTCTCTCTTACTCTCCAATATTGATAGTATCTTTCTCCAAAGTCAATCATTGTGACTTATGGGGTGTTAAACCCCAAATATGTTTCAACGGTATTTTTCTATTGCCTAGTTTGAATGTAAAGTGACTAACATTGTTGAGTGATGGAAAATGGGAATAACAAGAGTGCAGTCGATTACAATTAGTTTACAATTTCAAGAAGAAAACATTTCAGGTAAGTGAACATTTTATCTAAGATGAAAATTCAAGTATTTTATTTATAGTTGAATTATTGTAGCACAAAAATTAATGCACATCGTCTATAAAAAAAATTATGTCTACATTAAAATCAATGCACACTATTAATCTAATTACTTTGAAATTAATTTACATCATACATCTATTAACATCAAATTAGAAATCAAAATCTACACTCAAACCAATGTACATTAGAGGAAATTTTAGCCTAAAAGTGCTCATGGAATTTTCATGTAATTTCCATGTCATAATAGGTAAACCAATCAAAATACTTTAAATTTAAAAAGATGTACATGTCAATATCTTGGAGGGAAAAGAAGAAAAACTACTTTTTTTTTAATTGTATTTTTATCTTATCTCCTTATAGGTTTACTTAAATTTCAAATGCAGACACTTGTTGGATGTGGAATCAAATTCTACATTCAACAAATACCCATCATGCATACTTTTGAGAATAGAAACATTCATCAAAGTTGAAGATAAATTGAAAAAGTGTATTCAGCACATTGTTTTAACATATCTTCAATTTTTATCAATGCGAGCCTTCTCAAAAGTATGCATGATGGGTACTCGTTTGGTGTTGAATTTAATTCTTCATCCAACAAGTGTCTACACTTGAAATTTGAGTAATCCTATAAGAAGATAAGCCAAAAATACAATTAAAGAAAAAAAAATAAAAAATCTCTTCTTTTCCCTCCAAAATTCACATCTAAAACTCAAATCAATGCATATAATTTCATGAATAACATTGTATATTTCCCACCCTCTCTTTCCCATATCTCTATCTCTCTACACCTATCTATCTCTCTCTTATTCCCTCTATCTTCTCCTGCTATCTATATATATGTCCCTCCATATCTCCTTCTTTGTATCACTATCTAACCCCCCCAAACACACACACACACACTCTGTCTCTCCATATATGTATATCTCTCCCTCCTTCCCTGTCTCTATCACTCTTCTTCCCTCTCTCCCCCTTCCATATACATATTTATGTCCTTCGGTCTCTCCTTCTTTTTACCTCTATCTCACCCCCAAAGAATACATACTCACTCCATATCTATCTATCTATCTATCTCTCCCTCTAGCTTCCTCTCTCTGTCTCTTACCCTTCACTCTCTCTATCTTTCCCTTCTCCTCCTCTATGTATCCTTCTCTTTCTTCCCTCCCACTCTCCTCTCTCACTCACTCTATCTCCATATCTTGCTTTGCACTCCCTCTCTGTCTCTCTCTCAGCCTTTCTCTCTCTATGTATTTCTTCTTCCCTCCCTCTCTCTCCCCCTCCAACTCTAAAGTGACTAACAATGTTGAATGATGGAAAATGGAAATAATAAGAATGTATTCAATTACAAATAGTTTACAATTTCAATAAGAAAACATTTCAGGAAAGTAAACATTTCATTTAAGATGAAAATTAAACTATTTTATTTATGGTTGAATTATTGTAACACATAAATCAATGCATATTGTCAATAAAAAAAAAAAAAAAAAAAATATTACACTAAAGTAAATGCACACTGTTAATCTAATTACTATAAAATTAATGTACATCATACATCTAGTTATATCAAATCATAAATCAACATCTACACCGAAATCAATGCATCTAGTGCAAAGATTCAAAAAGAATTAGAACTCAACATCTGCAATGAAATCAATGCACCTAGTGAAAGTAATCAAATAGGATTATAAATCAACATATTCACTAAAATCAATTCATCTAGTGCAAGTAATCAAATAGAATTACATATAAACATCTAAATTTAAATGAATACATTGAGTGCAAGCAATCAAATAAGATTGGAAATAAACAACTACACTGAAATCAATGCAGTCAATACCATAAATCAAATAGGATTAGGGATCAACATCTACACTAAAATCAATGCATCTATTTCAACGAATGACATTTTATCTCCCCCTCCCTCTCTCCCCCATCTCTCTCCCCCATCTCTCTCTCTCTCTCTCTCTCTCTCGATATAAATATAATATAAATTATAATGATATATCTCAATCTCTTAGTGCCTCTCTATCCATCCCCAACCACACTCTCTCTCAGCCCGCCCCTGATTGTCTCTCTCTTCTTCCTCCTCCCCCTGCATCCATTGTCACTCCTGTCTTTCGTCTCTCTATCTCACACGTAAAACCTCGTCGCCTCATCTCTCCTTACACTCACCCCTCCCCCCTCCTCTCCACTATCTCTTCCCTCCCTCTCCTCTCTCTCTTCTCTCCCCCTCCTCTCTCCCTTCGCTCTAGCACATATCCCTCCCCGTCTCTTCCTCCCCTCACCTTCACCCTTTCCCTCTCTCACCCTCTTCTTCCCCGCTCTCTCTCCTCCTATCTCTTCCTTCCTCTCTCCACCTCCCTCCAACCCTGTACATCTTCTCTCTCTCTTCCCCGTCCCTAGCCCCCCTCCACCATAATCAAGAATTTCACTCATAAATCCAATATAAGTAAGTCTACTATAATACTATATGGAGAATTATATATTAAGTATACATCAAACAAATATATATAAACCCATAAATAATAATAAGTTAACTTTATACTATAGATGGACCAGTTTCTCCTAATCAAATTGGTAGCTCTATGCCTTACATTTTAAAATGTAAAATGTAACGTAATGTGAAATGGAAAATGAAAAGTGTAAAATATAAATTAAAGTTTACCTTTTACATTTTGCATTTGGCATTATATTTTACATTTTAAATTATATTACCATTTCACATTTTATACTTTCCATTTTACATCACATTACATTTTACATTTATATGTGTACTAGTACTTAGAAATAATGGAGAAAGGTTGTTTTAATTGTTTTCTAAGTTTAGATTTATATCATATTTTCTAGGCGATTGTTATGATCTCCCAAACATAATGTAACCACT
Source organism: Pinus taeda (assembly GCA_000404065.3). Classification (NCBI taxonomy): domain Eukaryota; kingdom Viridiplantae; phylum Streptophyta; class Pinopsida; order Pinales; family Pinaceae; genus Pinus; species Pinus taeda. The sequence goes on from APFE030795575.1 coordinate 13,353, forward strand.
ATATTTGTGTATGTGTGATTGCTATAATCAATGAATGCCGAATTGTGGTAGCCTCAAGTTCTCCTCACTTGAGTGTTGTGGGTTTCATTCATAGGAAAGTTTATAATGATCCTTCGTTCAGATCAAGGGGGAGAATACAGATTGGGGAACTTCGTCAAGTATTGCAAGGATCATGGAATAGTGTAGCAAGTTACAATACCCTAGACTCCACAATAGAAATCTGTTTCTGAAAGGAAAAACAAGACGTTGGTGGAGTGTGCACAGAGTATGATCAAAGATAAGAACCTCTCAAATTCTTTTTGGGCATAATCTATTACTATTGTTGTTTATTTAAAGAATAAAATTCCAACGAGGTATCTTGATTTCAAGACCCCATTCGAATCCGTGTATGGTTTTAAACTAGTAGTTCATCATTTGAGGATATTTGGGTGTAAGGCCTTTGCAGATTTTCCGAAGGAGAAAAGAAATAAACTTGATTCTAAAAGTATGAAATATAATTTTGTAGGATACTATTTAGAATTTAAAGCTTATAAAATGTTTGTTCCCTCTACTCACAATGTGTTTACAAGTAGAGATGTAATTTTCCATGAGTAGATAGATGAAGGCAACATGATAACACATATGAAAGATGGTACATTCTTCCTGAAGTTAAAGACAATAAAGTAGAAGCAAAATAAAAAGACAGTGAGAAGCAAAATCCTAGCGAAGAATCCAATGATATGGACATCACTAATAGTCAGAGCCCAATAAGAAGTGGAGAATTACTTTCAAAGAATAGAGGTGAAAACAGTGAAGTGAGAAGGAGATCTACTCGGTATATTCGACTACATGAAAAGTATAAGGACTATGCTCTGATGACTAGTGTTTTGAATGTCATTGAACCCATGAGTTTTAGTGGAGCTAAGGAACATGAAGGGTGGAGAGAAGCAATGGAGGAAGAGTATGAATCTATAATTAAAAACAAAACATGGGAACTGACTGAACTTCCTAAAGGAAAAGAGCCCATAGGATGCAAATGGTTAGAAAACCCCAAGTTTAAATCAAATGGTAGTATAGATAGATATAAATCTATGTTTGATGGAAAAAAGGTACTCACAAAAGGAGGGAATTGATTATGCGGAAACATTTGCACCAACAACTAAATTGAATACTATTATATTATTAATTTCATTAGCTACAAAGTACCATTGGAATTTGCACCAATTATATTTAAAATTTACTTTTCTAAATGGTGATTTAAAGGAGGAGTTGTATTTGACACAACCTAAAGGTTTGTGAAAAAGGGGCAAGAACATTTACTTTGTAGATTAAAGAAAGCCTTGTATGGGCTAAAGGAGGCAACTAGGTCATGGTATGATAATATTAATTCCTCATTTCTTCAATAGGGTTTTATGAGAGTCAAAGAGATCCAAATTTGTATACCAAGTTTGATGAAAAGGGGCATGTAGTATTGATTTCTCTGTATATTGATGACCTAATTATTACAGGAAATTCGGTCAAACTAATTGACGAAATTAAGGTTCGGATGTCACAAGTAATTGAAATAAAATATCTTAGTGAGTTACATTATTGTCTAGGTCTTGAAGTGTGGAGAGATGCAAGCTAGACTTTTGTTACTGAGGGTAAGTATGCCAGGTGAGTACTTAAAAGGTTTAATATGGATTAGTGCAAAGCTACTTTTACTCCAATGCAATAGAATGTGAAACTGCATTTTGATGATGGCTCAAAGGAGGTAGATGGTACATTGTATAGACAATTGGTGGGAAGTTTTAATTATATTACTGCAATGAGAAATGATTTAGAATACTATGTTAGTGTGTTAAGTCAATTTATAGCAAGACCTCTTGAAAGACATTAGAGAGAAGAAAAATAAGTTCTCGATTATCTTAAAGGAGCAATTGATTTCAGTCTTATGTATAATGATTCATTTGATGTTTAGATGACAGGTTACTCAGATTTAGATTTGCCTGGCAATTTGGATGATAGAAGATCTACTATAGGTTATGCATTCAATATTGGATTTGGGATTGTTTCATGGAGATGAAAGAAGCAGCCTACTTTATCATTGTCATCTACAGAAGTAGAATATGAATATTTGTGTGAAGCAACTTGTGAAGTAGTTTGGTTGAGAAAAATCCTTCAAGATGTTGGAGAGAAAAATAAGGCTACATTTATCAAATGTGACAACCAAATCTCAATCAAGTTGGAAAATAATCTAATTTTTCATGCAAGGACAAGGCATGTTAACACTCAGTTTCATTTTATTAGAGAGAAGATACTGTCTAAGGAAATTTGTATTGAATATTGTAATACTTGTGAAAATGTTGCTGATATTTTCACAAAGCCCCTTGGGAAGATGAAATTTGAATTATTTAGGGAGATCTTAGGTATGGAGGTTAATACTTTCTCCATTAAGGGGGAAACTTAGAAATAATGGAGAAATGTAGTTTTTATTTTTTTTCTAATTTTATATTTAGGTCATATTTTCTAGGAGATTTTGTGATCTCCTGAACATAATGTAATCAATATATTTGTGTATGTGTGATTTCTCTAATCAATGAATGCAATGTTGTGGCATCCTCAAGTTCTCCTGACCTAAGTGTTGCAGATTTAATTAACAATTTTGATTTGTATTCCTATCATTTTTTAGTCTATTTTGAATATTAATTAAAACAAATGAAGGTGAATTTTTTTTTTCCTATATAGTTTTTCCAAACATTTAAAAGTTTTTGAATTAATTACGTACATTATGCCTATACATATCCCCCTTACACACACAGATATATCTATCCCAACATTTAAAAAGTATTATGATACATACATAATTACTTAATTACTTACATTACGCCTACGCATCTGCCCTATACTTGGTTATAGAGCATCTCTTGGTGCAATAAATTAATTTAATATAATATTTAAAAATACGTATGAGAAATTAGTAATTTTATCAGATATTTATATATCAAAAAATGTAATAACCAGCCTACAACTATATTAACTCTCGATCTATCAAGCATTGAGAGGGACCAAATAGCACAAGGTGCAAACCTCCTTTATGGGTGCAAAACTTAAAGAAAGGTTTGCACCTTAAGAGATTTGATAACTTTCGGTGCTTGATAAATCTGGAGTTAAGATGGATCTAAGCTAGTTTAAATATTAATAATAATCTATAATTACAATTATTAATTATTAACGTTTTACTTTATTTTAATTCAATTCATTTATTTTTTATGTAATTTGATCGAGTCAAAATGCTTACATAATATAGCATAATCTTACAACATCTATTCCATACTAGATTGAGAGTGCCCTTTGATGCAATTAAAAATTATTATAACTAGCCTAGATCTATCTTAACTATGGATCTACGAAGCACCAAGAGGAACCAAAAGTCTCATGTTTCCAACCGTCTTTTAGAGTGAAAAGAGATTTTGAAGTCCCTCTCACGCTTGGAGATTCATAGTTAAGATGGACCTAGGTTGGTTTAATGTGTGTGTGTCTTCTACACAAGAATATCATTTGGAAAAGAGACGAAAAAAAAAACTTGCAATGGACCAAATTAACTCTGTTACCTCAATTTTTATTCTTAATTATTAATTTTTACTTTTATTTTATTTATTTATTATTTTATGCAATTTAATGGAGTCAAATTTTTATAAACATAAAAACATAACATAATAGGACCATTACAACATCTGTCTTCCATACTAGATTGGAGAGCACTATTGACGCAATAATGTTTATTTAGGTAAGTTAAATTATACATTAAATTATATATGATATTTTTTAAAATTATTCATTATGTTAATTAAATGTGCATATTCTATGATTTTCTCAATTTTAATTTATAATTAATAAAAAAGCACATATTCTTACCCATTAAATCTAAGTGTACATATAAATGTGTCTACATCCATCTTCACTCTAGATCTATCAAGCATTGATATAGATCAAATCTCTCGAGATGCGAACCTTTCCTCAAGTTTTGCACTAAAAAATAGTTTTTCATCTCGAGAGATTTGATCCCTCTTGATGCTTGATAGATCCAAAGTTATGATGGATCTAGTTTTATTATACGTATATTTAGGTTTAATGGGTGAGAATATTTGTTTTTTATATTTATATGTTCAAATTTAGGTTTAATTGGTAAGAAGATTTGTTTCTTATTAATTATAGATTCAGATTTAGTAAGTATAGAATTTACAAATTTTTAACACTAGTCTAGAACCATCTTAACTCTAGATCTATCAAGTGTCAAGAGGGATGAAATCTGTCGAGGTTCAAACCATTCAAGTTTTGCGCTCAAAAATAGGTTTTCAACTTGACAATTTGATCTCTCATGAGGCTTGATACATCCAAAATTAAGATAAATCTACACTAGTTATAAAACAATAAACTCTAATATATGAGAATTTATAAAAAAAGTGAACTAAAATGTTAAATATAATACAATTGAAATATTGTAAGAATTTTTAAAATGTTAAGTTTACTCAATTAATGTTATAATTTTAATAATCATTAACAAAAATTAAAATATTTATGTAAATTAAAATAAAATAAAATAAATATTGTCAATTTTCTCGTTCACTAAATATTTAATAATTTATCCAAACCATTTTTGACTCACTCTTTAGTCAGCAATAAATGGCTTCTTTGTGCCGAGATGTGCTATACAAGACAATAATGGGGATATGTGTAATTTATCCAAACCATTTTTAACTAATTCTTAAGTTGTCGATAAATGGCTTCTTTATGTCGAGAGACGTTGTACAACCCAATATTGAGGAATTACATTTAAAAATAATAAAATAATATTTACATTAACAAGATAAAAATAGCAATAAAAAATTTATTGATGGCCATAAATAAAATACTTCAATTCCACCATAATTTTACATAAGTTTTATGAAGAGACATAAATTAATTGAAAGTAATATACAAATATAAAATTCCTATGAGGCAGATATGTAATTTGTTCACTACATAATTAATTTCTTGCTCATAAAGAAGGACTTCATAAATTTTGGTGGGTAGTAACCACTAATAAAACTACACATTTACAGTTTTAGTACTACATATGTGTTGAATAACACATAAATATTAATGGAAGTACCCCTGTTAGGTATATTTATTTGCATCTTATTCTTATCCATCCTTTATGCAAACACTTGCTTAAATTATATAGGATTTATTGGGCACACCAAAGCTACGGTTTCTATGAAGTTTCAGGTAGGATCTGACTCGATTAGTATTCAGAGGGAGAGGGAGTGGGGCTTCCTCTTATAGAAAGGTGGTAGCTGATAAAGGAAAATTTTCCTAGGCGAGTTTTAGATTTTTGGCTAACAAGTCAACGAGCACTAGTTAGGGAGAGGTAGGGGCAGGTAATCAAGGTGATAATGGTTAGATAAGGGAAGAGGACAGAGGTACCAAAGGTAGCCAGTCATATTAGAAGCAAAAGTCAAAAAGGGCTAATGGGAATGGCCCATGTAAGCTCAAAAATACAGTAATTCCAACAACATTAAGCACATATCCATGGACCCAAGCCTTCAAGAAACACATGGAATCATATGTGATCATCTGCAATTTCATGGATATCTGTCCCACATAAATAGTGTTATGTGATTGGATCGAGCACCGCTGGAAGCATCATGGTGAGATAGAGATGTATTTAGGGTCTAAAGGCTTCTTTACAGTGGTCTTTACGAACCTGGAGGATAGGGATCAAGTCTTTGATGGACACCCCTATTTCTTCTTCTCTCTTGGCCTATACATGAGGCCATGGAAGGAGAACTTTACTCCATAGAAATAGACTTTCACTAATGTTTTGGTCTGGCTCAAGTTGTATTTCCTGCCCCTTGCAAAATATGGTGGAAAAATGGAGAAAAAATGGGTTGGAAGCCATCTCTATAGGGAAAATGGATTGTATCCAATACCTCTACCAAATGCAAGAGGAGGAAAATATCTAAGGAGAAAAAATACCACATGAAGGCATTGGAACAAGTGAAGTTGGGTTACAATTTTGTGACAAACACCCCCGAAGAAATTCACAATCTCTATATTTCAGTGTATATTTTTTTTTTTGGTCAAACTATTATACAAAAAATTAGCTGAGCTTTTGGTCATTTAGACTGACACAAATATTTAAACAGAATTTTTTCGAGAGTTGAAAAAATTGGCAAAAAAATACTTCGGCCAAATAAACAATTCAGATGAATAAATGATTCCACCAAACTATTTTTCGGTCAGACTATGTTTTTCAGCCAAAAAACGTTTATGTATATGACGAGACAAACCTTGCAGTGAAGTTATTTGCTTTGTTCGTTTCTAACTGTGGCCTGTTTACCCAAGCGCTTTCCTCTCTTTGATTTTTGACTTTGGTCTGTGGTCTGTTGAGCCGAGTCGAAGCCAAGCACTGTGAATTTCATTTGCTTTGTTCGTAATTTAATTTCTTAGAGTTGAGCGCTATGAAGTTCATTCGCTTTGTTCATACTTTAATTTCTCAGAGTCGAGCATTGTGAGGTTCATTTGTTTATTTCATAATTTGATCTTTTTATACAGGAATTTTTTAAATCGATTTTTTTATAATGTTTTTTGTTTTTTTGTAGTGTTCTACCAGAGGAACTTTGGTTGGTTGCACTCGTCATTGGAAGCTTTCTCATCCGCATTGTCTAGCCTCCTCATCTGAAGCAGGTAAGTCGTCCAAATCTCCTTTTTCAAGTAAAAAAATAAAATCAATAGATAATGATAATGGCAATGATTTTAGCTATGTACATATGTGGAAATGCCTAGAAATGATTTTATATTCAGCACCTTAATTATGTGATTGTGTAGAAATGAATTTTTATATTCCATAATTACCAACTTTGTACCCACAGTCGACCTTAACCTCAGTTTGAAATGGCCATGTAAACAAAATTAAAATTGAATAATTAAAATATCATTTAAAGAGACATACACAATATCACAGTATCTCTTTAGCCATTGCATGAATTATAGATTATCCAACCTTAGCATGACTAACTCTCGATAGCGGAAAGCTCTCTCAGTAGGGAAATCTCTCTTGAAAGTGTTAAGCCGAATAATGCCATGCTTACAAAAAGAATGACGAATTGTCAACCTCATTACAAATACAAAATTGGCATGACATTGCACTCAAATTTCTGTCTAATAAATTGGATTCTATTCCAAAGAATTTGATTAAGCCTTAACTTTCCAAGAAGATGTTGAGTTATCCTATCCAGGGTAGATTCTACTCTTGGCTTAATGCCTTCTTGCAGGAAAAATTGAAAGTTTTTGAACTAATTACCTCTATCTAGTGATGTATCTGAATATTCTTGGAAATTTGATCAATGATAGGCCTTATAGACAAGAGATTTTCCTTGAGTTATTTATCCCATGTTTTGCTGGAAGAAATGAATTTAAGCACTCCTAGCATCTTGGTCAATGCTACCTTAATAAGCACACCAATGAATCATGAACTAAGAAAGAAATGAGTTGGGACTAGATGCATTATAGGAGGAAAACTAATATACTCATGTTTGAAAGGAATTTATCATTCACTTTAATATTTTTAAAATTCATAGTGTTTTTTTTTACGTTAAATATGTTTCAAATTTTTATATAATTTCAAGGATGTCTTATAGGTTTTAAAATGGTGTACAAACGTGGTGAAGAGAAAACAATTATGAAGCTGACATGCAAAAACAAATTTGCAAGTTCATTCACATCAATCATCACATTTAAAACATATGTGCTCAAAGGTTCAATAACTAGGTAGTTGTAAATAACTACAAACAATAAAACATTTATAGGTAATTAGAAGAGTATAACAGTAATTTAGAGGTATCTTTTTCTACAACAAAATTAACTCAAGCTTGTTGGGAAGTCTATTAGGATAGTTTAATTTCCTTAAAAATAGTTTTCTCTCAATGTTTTCATGGAATTTGAATGTACAAGGATTAATTTCACACATATCAATTAATCTATATCTCATGAAATTTGAATGTATAAAGATTAACCCCAAACATACCAATTAATCTATATCTTATAGTTATTTAAAGAAAAATGAAATAATTAAAATATCATTTAAAGAGACATAAAAAGCTTCGAATATATAAACCAAAACTTGTTCTACCTTGATTTATCTCATAGAATAACCTTGATGGTTTTTGGTAACATGCTTTCCTTTCTTATGTTGTCATATGTTCATTTATGTTTCCTTTTTCATTATGTGTAATTCACTTTGCTTCCCTATTCAATTGGAACATGGGTCTTATTAGCTTCCTAGCATGAGGTAGAATACATTTAATTGAAGGTTCTTGTACTTTCCCTTTTCTAGTAGTTTCTTTTTGAGACACATCTTTTTAATTTCTATTTTTTGGGGTGCATGAGATTGAAGCTAATTAGAGTGTTGGCATTTATTTCTCATTTATTTTTGGTGTTTTAATTTTAATTTTGTTGGGTTTCGAATTAGAGTATTGACATCGCTTTGTCATCTATTTTTGATGTTTTAATTTTAATGTTATTGGGTTGACTTGTTCTACCTTGATTTATCTCGTAGAACAACCTTGATGCTTCTTGGTAACATACTTTCCTTGATTTTGTTGTTATATGTTCATTTATGTTTCCTTTTTCATTATGTGTAACTCACTTCAAGATTCCCTATTTTCTTGGAACATGGGTCCTATTGGCTTCATAAGATGAGGTAGAATAGACTTAATTCATGGTTCTTGTACTTTGTCTTTTCAAGTAGTAGTTTCCTTTTTAGATACATATTTTTCATTTTTATTTTGTTGGGTGCATGAGATTGAAGAAATTCACAGGTTGCAATTGCTTTGTCATCTATTTTTGGTGTTTTAATTTTAACGTTATTGGGTTGACTTGTTCTACCTTAATTTATCTCATAGAACTATGGTCCAAATGAACCAAAAATGCTCTGATGCTAATATCATATCCCCATCTTCTCAGCACATAACATTTTAATGGACAAAATGAAAAATTTAATCAATGAAGAGGACACCAATGAAAAAGAAGATAGTATCATGGTCATTGAATGACCTTGATGCCTGTTGGTAACATATTTTGCATGCTTCGGTTGTTATATGTTCATTTATATTTCCTTTTTCATTATGTGTAATTCACATTGCTTCCCCATTTTCTTGGAACTTGTGTCTTATTAGCTTCCTAGGATGAGGCAAAATACACTTAATTGAAGTTTCTTGTACTTTCTCTTTTCAAGTAGTAGTTTCTTTTTTAGATACGTCTTTTTCATTTCTATGTTGTTGGGTGCATGAGATTGAAGCTAATTAGAGTGTTAGAATTGCTTTGTCATCTATTTTTTGTGTTTTAATTTTAATATTATTTGGTTGCTAATTAGAGTGTTGGCATTTCTTTATCATTCATTTTTGGAGTTTTAATTTTAATGTTATTGGGTTGACTTTTTCTACCTTCATTTATCTCGTAGAACAACCTTGATGCTTCATGGTAACATACTTTCCTTGCTTCTGTTGTTATATGTTCATTTATGTTTCCTTTTTCATTATGTGTAATTCACTTTTCTTCCCTATTTTCTTGGAGCATTGGTCTTATTAGCTTCCTAAGATGAGGGAAAATACACTCAATTGAAAGTTGTTGTACTTGCTCTTTTCAAGTAGTAGTTTCTTTTTGAGATACATTTTTTTCATTTCTATTTTGTTGGGTGCAAGTAATTGAAGCTAATTAGAGTGTTGGCATTTCTTTGTCATATATTTTCGGTTTTTTAATTTTAATGTTATTGGGTTGACTTGTTTTACCTTGATTTATCTTGTAGAACAACCTTGATGCTTTTTGTTAATATAATTTCCTTGCTTATGTTGTTATATGTTCATTTATGTTTCCTTTTTCATTATGTGTAATTCACCTTGGTTCTGTATTTTCTTAGAACATAGGTCTTATTAGCTTCCTAAGATGAAGCATAATACACTTAATTGAATGCTCTTGTACTTTCTCTCTTCAAGTAGTAATTTCTTTTTAAGATACATCTTTTTCATTTCTATTTTGTTGAGCACATGAGATTAAAGCTAATTAGAGTGTTCGAGTAGGATTTTCATTTATTTACGGTGTTTTAATTTTAATGTTATGGGGTTGACTTGTTCTACCTTGATTTATCTCATAGAAAATTCTTGATGCTTCTTGGTAACGTACTTTCCTTGCTTCTGTTGTTATATGTTCATTTATGTTTCATTTTCATTATGTGTAATTCACATTGCTTCACTATTTTCTTGGAAAATGGGTCTATTAGCTTCCTAAGATGAGGTAAAATACACTCAATTGAAGGTTATTGTACTTTTTCTTTTCAAGTAGTAGTTTCTTTTTTAGATACATCTTTTTCATTTCTATTTTGTTCGCTACATGAAATTGCAGCTAATTAGAGTGTTGGCATTGCTTTGTCATTTATTTTTTGTGTTTTAATTTTAATATTATTGGGTTGCTAATCAGAGTGTTGGTATTGATTTTTCATCCATTTTTGTTGTTTTAATTTTAATGTTATTTGGTTGACTTGTTCTACCTTGATTTATCTCATAGAACAACATTGACGCTTCTTCGTAACATACTTTCGTTGCTTTTGTTTTTATATGTCCATTTCTGTTTCATTTTTCGTTGTGTAATTCATTTTTCTTCCCCGCTTTCTTGTAACATGGGACTTATTAGCTTCCTAATATGAGGCATAATACACTTAATTGAATGTTCTTTTACTTTCTCTCTTCAAGTATTAGTTTCATTTTGAGATACATCATTTTTATTTCTATTTTGTTGGGTGCATGAGATTAAAGCTAATTAGAGTCTTGGCATTGCTATGTCATATATTTTTGGTGTTTTAATTTTAATGTTATTGGGTTGCTAATTAGAGTTTTGGCATTTCTTTTTCATTTACTTTTGGTGTTTTAATTTTAACATTATTGGTTTGAATTTTTCTGCATTGATTTATCTACTAGAACAGCCTTGATGCTTCTTGGTAACATACTTTCCTTCTATTGTTACATGTTCATTTATGCTTCCTTTTTCATTATGTGTATTTAATTTTGCTTCCCTATTTCCTTGGAACATGGGTCTTATTAGCTTCCTAAGATGATGCATAATACACTTAATTGAAGGTTCTTATACTTGCTCTTTTCAAGTAGTAGTTTATTTTTGAGGTACATATTTTCATTTCTATTTTGTTGGGTGCATGAGATTGAATCTAATTAGAGTGTTAGAATTGCTTTGTAATATATTTTTGGTGTATTAGTTTTAATGTTAGTGGGTTGCTAATTAGAGTGTTGGCATTGTTTTCTCATCTATTTTTGGTGTTTTAATTTTAATGTTATTGGGTTGACTTGTTCTACCTTGATTTATGTTGTAGAACAACCCTTATGCTTCTTGGTAACATATTTTCCTTGCTTTTGTTGTTATATGTTCATTTATGTTTCATTTTCATTATGTGTAATTCACTTTGCTTCCCTATTTTCTTCGAACATAGGTGTTATTATCTTCCTAAAATGAGGTAGAATACACTTAATTGAAAGTTCTTGTACTTGCTCTTTTCAAGTAGTAGTTTCTTTCTGAGATACATGTTTTTCATTTCTATTTTGTTGGGTGCATGACATTGAATATAATTAGAGTGTTGCCATTGCTTTGTCAGTTGTTTTTGGTGTTTTAATTTTAATGGTAGTGATTTAATTTTAAGAAGACAACATCGATATTAAATTTACTAGAATAAAGTTGGGTCTATCATTTTTTATTTTAATTTTTTTTCCTTTTTCTTAGCTATATTTTGAAAGAATCATATATAAATCAACCCATTTATGCCATATAAAGAAACATGTATTATAGTTTTAGTAATAAAATTTATAACAAGGTGATATAAATGTTAAATTACTAAATAATTGGTTATCATTTATCATTTTCTTTATTTTCCTTTGTTAACTATAGTTGTTAAGAAGAATAAAAGAGACCCATGTATGGCATATAATAAACATGTATTATATATTTAATAAACAAATTTTATAACAAGGAAAAATAAGTGTTAAATTTCCAAGAATGAAAATAAAAATGAAATAAGAAATACTTTCAAACTTGGGTGATTTGAAGCTAAGTTGAATGAATTAGATATTTGTAGTTGTGTTGAATTAGAGATCTCTAGTTGTTTTCTTCCTACAATTCTCCAACCATCCAACCAAGTAGAAACAATATTTCTTGCTACCTAGACTTCTGAAAAATTTGATTAAATAGGAACCTTTTGCACAACCTGACAATACATGTATAAATATATTAAATTCATTTTTTTTTTTTACAGGGATCAGGAAACCAATTAAACATGGTTGAAAAATGGACATTATGCATATATGTTTCTTGTTATCCCAATATGGGGCAAGCAGTGATTACTTATGTGCTATGCAATATTGTGATGAACAAAGTCCTCCAAAGGAAAAGAAAATAGCCTAGAAGAACAACAAACAATCAAGAATATTATATTACATTGATAGAAGGCTTAGGAACAGCTAGGGAGTATGGATCCAATGGAATTGTATCGTAACCAATTCCAACCTTGTGTTAAACCAGATGAAAGGTATGTAATGAGTTAAAAAAGAGAGGTTAAAACAACTGCATGGAGAAGCAAAAAATATTGTCTGAAAAGTTCAATCATTTAACATAAGACATTGTGCAAATGTTAATAGCATGTCTAATGATCTACTGTATGGGGAAAAGACAATTCAAGATTTGTGTGTGAAAGATGAATTAGTGTTAAGAAGTTCTCCATCAATATTTATTGATGGGCATTGTAAGATATCTTTGATATGTGTGTGTGTTTAGTTATCAATGTGTCATTTTTAATGACCATGTGTTTTTTTCAATTCTATAGCAAGTGTGCCCCCACTATGTAAGCACAACTTGATGAATTTTACATGTTTTAGAAAATTTTGTATTTAATTTTCAAAATTTGTGTGCTTCAACATTTGTGTTTTTAGTCTTGAGTATATTTTAAATGAATATTTTTGGATTTCTACATTAATTTTCTGAATTCTTTCAATGATTTTAAATAGCAATTTTAAGATCTTAAATGCATGATGTAATTTCAAGGGTTACATCAATTAAATGCATGACGTAACGTCAAGGGTTATATGAATTTTTTGAATTCTTAATATTTTTAAATAGAAATTTCAAGGTTTTTAAATGCATGAGGTAACTTCAAGGGTTACAACAATTTTGTGAATTCTTGATATTCTTAAATAGCATTTTTAAAAAGAATTGTAAATGCATGAGATAACTTTTTAAATATCATGCATCTATATATCTATAGATTTCCATATCATGGATGAGCATTTTCCGCATCATTCTTCAAGGCGAACATCAATAGAGTCTCATGCATCTACTAAAGCGGGAGGTCAAGGTCGTGGATCAAAGAGAATATCAAATGAATCATGGGAGGTTCATCATTCACATCGTGGTATATATATGTGTGTGTGTGTGTGTGTGTGTGTGTGTGTGTGTGTGTGTGTGTGCGTATTTACTTAAATGATGAATAAGTAGAATCATATGTATGTACACATAAATATTGAATTAATTTTCTATTTTTTTAGATGCTTTGCTCACAATGTTGTTGCGTGAAAGTGGTCAACATTCTCTGAGTGGTCATCAATCTTAGGAGGTTCAACATTCTTTGAGTGGTCATCAATCTCAAGGTGGTAAACATTCTTCGAGTGGTCATCAATCTGAATGTGGTCAACATTCTTCGGGTGGTCAACATCATTTTGGTAAATTATATAATAATAAAATTATGTTAAAACAAATTTGTACTTATAAATGAATTGTATGTACATATGTGTATACATGTCTATCTTCCATACATGTATGAATACATTTGTTCACATGTTTTATATTTATGTAATTTTATATACTGATCTAGAGGGTGAAAATGTTGGTCCAAGTAGATGTAAGCAAAGTCGGATGGTTCAACAAGAAGGCCATACACCAACTACGATTTATCAATCTAATGTTCTATATGAGCTTCCTTGGGAGAAAAACCTCCAACAATGCACATTACAAAGGTGAAAAACTCATTATTCTAAATTGAGGAAAGATCTTGGGAGTTTGGAGCTCCCTGCAGAGAGTAGAGAAAGCTTAGAAATAGTTACACACTCTCTAAGCTCATTTCTTGATATTTACGAGAAGCTTGGTTCAATCATGGATTCATTTATAGATATGATGAGGCATAGAAAGGAGGTAGTGATGGGTCTTGATAAATGGGTCAAGGTTAATAAAATGGTTACAAAATAAAATGCAAAATCTATGTTTAATTTCAAAGAAGGGTCGAAAAGAAATATGTTGAAGGTGAAATATTTCAAGAACCCTAATATAGCCATCCATTTGTATGATAGGCTCCTTGCAGCGTATGGAAAGCTTCCATGGAATGATGAGATTCCAATTTATTTTCCAAAATTATTTTATGTAAAAAAGAATTTGGATATAAAACCCAATTATAATGACCTTCCATCTAAATATTATGGTACTGGGAAAGGTTATTTATATGATCGTAAGGGCGCATTACATGATAATGAATTTCGTCACCCTCAGGCACATTTGGTACACCAACCTCCTCGTCTAGTGATTTTGGGGTCATAGATGGATGCCACTTCTTAGATTAATCGAGAAGGAAGGGATGACATTATAGACAACATACAGAGTGCATTGACCAGAATTAATATCGATATAAGTCGACAAAGAGCACGAGTTGATGCATGTGCTAATTTTGTATATAAAATAGATGAGGAGATAAATAATATGAATATTGAGGATTTTAAATCATATGCAAAGGCTTTTCATAATGGTTGGAAAAACATAATTGTTCATGCAGAAGAGGGTGTGGGATCGGTGTGTGTTAATGGTTAGGGTGGATTTTTTAATGTAATTTGTAATGTATGTGTTAATGTCGATTCATATACATTTGTTATTTTTTTCAGATATAATCTAACACAAATGTATCATATGTTCACCATTTGCATTTAACTCGTTTTTTGAACGAAAATGTTGATAATTTCATGATCCTAGCTTCAGGTACCAATGAATATATTTTGAGAGATGTTAGTTGTTTTGAAGAGTTGATGTTTATACAGTTATTATTCTACTTTTATTATATTGGTATATTGTGGGGACATATTTTTAAAAGAAACAATTATGTATATATAGTTAAATGTTAACATATTTTGATTCTGACCAATGTTTTTATCATAGTGCCACCCTCTTCCTTCCTATCAGGAGATGTGCCACAATTATTGAATATTTCACTTGCATTTTCTTATAAATTGAAGTGCAAGTTTCATTAAAAAATGATCTATCTAGATTTATCCTATAGTTTTAAAATTTTGGACTTTTAGGTTTGGGGATATCATTTCCATTGTCCAGGGATTTTAATGATGGAGTTGACAATGGGGATAGGATCATATAAACAATTTGAAAGATTTGTGTAACAATTTGAAAATTTTGTGTAACAATTTTTTTAATATTGCGAGTTTATGCATTTTCCTACATTCAATTTAAAATTTCTAATTTATACATGTACATGTATTGTACAGGGAATCTAGGAGGGCGCAATGCAAGGTGAACACCGAAAGGGCACAATGGAGAGGGAAGACCATCAGGTATTGCATGGAATTTGAAGCTTTTTATAATTTTGTTTTGATGATCTTACATTCTCATTTAATTTTAAAACGTTCAAATTTGATTTTGAAGTACATAATCTTATGTATACATGAAATTACAAATGTTGTGCAGGGAAACCATGATTCAGATGAGAGCACGAGGAGGTTGATAGATCATATATTTCAGCGAGATTGTCTAAACTGATGCAACTTTTTATTTCACAGTCTTTTAATGTTATATTTACTTTTATCATGATATAAATTTTGGACATATTTAAAGTAAAACTCTTTATTATGAATTGATGCATCTTATTATTTGACAACGTTTTATTATATATTTTAAAATTTTTGACATATTTTCAATCTTCAACTCTTTATTATGGTTTAATACATGCTAATTTTGAATTTTATGTACGTTTTTGCATGGTACAATTTGCATGATATATGGTTTGATGCTACAAACGTGGTTTTACATATTTAAGTTCATGAATATATAGCAATCAAAGAAAATTTGGATTTAGTTGTTACATTTTGCGTTCAATCATTCCTATAATATTAGTAGATGATTATTAGGTTTTGTTTAAAGTTGTTTTTTCTTGACTTATTTGAAATGAATCTATTAAAATTGCAAATTACAAAATACGAGGTCTACATTTTGCATTTGAATCAATCTTATAATTCTATGTAGATGTCTAAAACAATGATAACTTAAAATTGTATAGAAAGGCTACAATGGAAGTTGGTTGATAGTTAGCTTTTAATGTAAAGTTTTTTTAATGCACATTTATATAAGTTAGATAAAATTGCATGATAAAACATTTCCCACAATTTGCAAGATGCATGCATGGTTTGATGCTTTTAAATGTTTTACATATTTTCATTTAGTGGTTACATTTTGCATTCAATCATTCCTATAATGTTAGTAGATGATTCTTGGGTTTTTTTTTAAGTTGTTTTGCCAAGTTACTTAAAATGGATCTATTAAAATTGCAAATTACAAAATGTGAGATCTACATTTTTCATTTGAATGAATCTTATAATTTGGTGTAAATGTATCAAACAATGAGAACTTAAAATTGCATTATAAATATGGTATGTACAATTTGCATTCATGTGTAGAAAGGGTACTATGTATGTTGGTTGATAGTTAACTTTTAATATAAAGTTATTTGAATCAACATTTACATAAGTTAGATAAAATTGAATTGTAAAACACAGCCCACAATTTGCATGATGCATGCATGGTTTGATGCTTTTAAATGTTTTACATATAATTTAAGTTGATGAATATGTAGAAATGAAAGTAAGTTTGCATTTAGTTGGTATGTTTTGCATTCAATCAATCTTATAATGTGAGTAAATGATTCTTAGTAAATGGCTCAACCAACCACAATCACAAATTAACAGAGCAGTAACAATGCAATATACATCACAAATAAACAAAGAAGTAAATCCTCAATACAAGTCTACATAAAAAGAAATATACATATAACTTTGTAACTCAATACAATAGCCAATGAGTATCATTTTCACATCATCACATTCTTAAGAATATACAACTTATGAGTGCACAAAAAGAAATGCTAACAATGTACTTGAACTCTAATTCCTAAAAGATGAATCCAAGTAGAAGAAATTGTTGGGCAGTTCAATTAAAAAAATTATAATGGAATGGCATCTTCAATGATATGTTCATGGTCAGCTTTTGACATTCTCCATTTTTTAACTTTTAATTGTTTTTTATTGAACTTCTATCAACTTTATATGCGTTGCACACACTAAGTGACTATATTGAAAAATTATGACATCAGGTTGATAGTCTTGAAAATAAACAGTACTCTTAGTTTAGTGAGTTTCTTGGAAAAAACAATCTTTCAGTATAATCGACCCTCTTTTACATATAAAACCATTATCGTCATAGTCTTCCAATATCTTCATTTTTTGTTCAGTGCACCAAATCAAATAATACTTGACATTTTATTTGTTGTTAGTGGGTGCAATTACAGAAAACACATCTCCTGCACAATAAAACAAGTGTAAATTCAGATCATATTTAACATGAAATTAACTAAATATCAATATGGATGTGATTTTATTATCTATTTCTAGATCTCTATAGTTTAACTATTATCTAGATACTTATACGCAATGATTTTAAAAACATAAAACATATATATTATATATATATATATATATATATATTATATATATATATATATATATATATATATATATTATATTTACATTATATATATATATATATATAGATATAGATATAGATATAGATATAGATATAGATATAGATATAGATATATCTTTTGAGATCAATTGAAATGTTACCTTCTCTAACAAGATCAGAAACTCGATCACCTTCAGATCATATTATAGTCTCCTCTGGTTCCATCACCTTGAAGCTTGCAACTGACATTTTCCCTGTTATATTTAGCTATGTATGTTGCCAAGGTTTTACATTTATATTGTCTTCTCAAACATCATTGGATTGTGTGTCCTCTAGGCAAACATGACAAAAACAAGAATATTTTCTTTTATCAAATGAAAATGCATTTTGGTAATGTTTTGTTTTAATTGAATGTAATTTTTGAGTCCCTTTTAATGTTTTAGCTTCATATGTAATCGATCTATCTACTTCTTTGACTCTAATATGCCAAAAAAGCCTATAGTAAATCCAAACAAGAATTTAAAAACGTTATTTAAAATACAATTTATATATCAAAGATAATCATCCTCCTACTATTTAAACAATATAATTTATAAATTTTTAAAGCTAGAAATTACTAAAAATTATCATATAATAAAACTATATACAAGTTGATTTGTCTATATGTACATACCTATGTACCTCCCTTGATGGGTTAGTCGGATGGCTTAGTGAAACATTGCACCATTGAACAACTTGTCCAACTGAGACAAGTTTGTTTGCAAAGTGGTCCATTTGATATCTTCGAAGTGCTCATTTTATGCATGCCCCTACACCACCATGTTCTCCTTTTCCATGACGAGTCTCAAATAAATTCTAAAAATGCTTAATGTGGGTTTTCTTATGAAGACGACAGAACCAAAAAAACGATCGTGAAGATTTGAATTGACCTATGCATCCATTTGACCATATCCAACTTTCATTGAATTTTATTCTGTGACCTTTCAATGAGTCATAAATCTTATCAAAACAATGTTGTACAAAATGTGTATCATGTGTACGATCATCGTTGATATAAAAGTGATATTATGTAATAACATGTTGATTCTCACTAGTGCTTTCTATATGATCAACATTTTATTCAGCATGTCTATATAGAATATGGAAAAGCATAGGGACTTGGTCCGAATGATAATATTCACTCTGTATTTTATTTTGTGGAACAAATGTGTAGTTCTCTGTAAAATCTACTATTAACAAAATGGTCCCTGGTGGAAAAATTTCACGAATTTTTTAAATTGTAGGTCCTACCATCGAGTTCTATGCGAATGCTTGGTGTAATTATAAATATTTGTCTCAATTTTCTTCAGAAACTTTATCACAAGAATTTCTTCTTGTTGTAAATCAATCCTTTTAGCACTTGTACTATTATTTGAACTAATTGATGTATGGATATCTTCATATCTCTTCTATTTCACTTTTACGAAGACAATGATTGATCATTTATATCAATAGAATATTTGTTGTGAAATAAATTCAAATTTCCACAATGATCACATTTTTTACCACCAACACATTTCTTTTGGTAAAATAATTCATGACTTTATCTTTCACATAGAATTTCAGATATGAAACCATGGATAGTGGGAGGGGGTGAATTTTTTAAAATCTTTGCCAAAATTAAGGTGCCATAATATAATTGAAATTCTATATGATAATGACAATAGCAAGTGTCAGGTAAAGTGATAGGTTTAACATACTATAACACCCTCCTCCCACATCCACCCAAGTAACCATGCCAACCGGGGTAAACATGAGATGATAGGCTACTATGATTAGATTCAACCTCCTAGGTTACCTTAAGGAAGTGGAATCAATGGAACACCACACACAGTAATCCAACATCATCCACAGAACCTTTAGGAGATAACTCAGCCACTCAGATAGCCTATCCTTGGGTCCTACTACTATTATAACTAATTTAGGCCAGAGTAATGCTCCCCGGACACTACCAATGCGAGTTATAACACTCCCCAAACACTGTATAGATGATTTATAATGCTCCCCGCATGAGTTAGTCTCTATGATAACACTCTATTTTGCTAGCATTCTGGGATTTGAGCCACCATTTTCAGCCCAGAGCTTGGGACATTGCCCAGAATGGAATGATCACTTAAAATTGGTCAGAATACAAGGAAACAAGGATGAAAAAGCAATAAGATGAAAAAGACCATAACCAAACCCCTACTAGCCATGACAGACATTTCATCAAACATATCATCAACATGTAAGCTATAGGTGTAAACAACAGAATTAAGTGTAGGCATCTCATACTTATCTGAGAAGCCATGAACCATTTTTTCCTCATGTCATTTGTTGCCTTATCATTTATTAGATCATAGTTACATTATCCATTCATATACAAGTAGAAACATGCTGAGAGTTGTACATAGTTGTTGTCACAAAATATACATATAGCCAACATAATAGGAACATAAATACAATGGACATATATGCCATCAAAATCCATGTATACATCAGTAATTTTACGCATGAAAATCAAGGGAATGAATTTCTCATTAATGAATGCAATGAACCAAACAGAGATGGGACTACCACGTTCCACCCGACCATAGATTGGCTGAGTGAAGTCTCTCTTTGGCCAATCACCCCCATGCCATATTCCAAAAATTAATGTGGGACTCATAGAACATATCAAGAAAATTCCAATCAACATGGATGCCATTGGATTTCTCTTTATACATCGTGAGGAATTTGAGTTCCTCCTAGTCTCTCGGGCTTTATCGTGCATCCACAATATGATCCAGGGATCACTAGCCCCTACACCAAGACATTCTCTCCAAGTTTATCGTGCATCTCATCCCGGGATCACTAGGCCCAACAGAGAGAAAATCCACCTCTTGGCTTTAACGTATATCCCACCATTCATACAAAAGGATTCCTAAGCCCACCAAGGCACACAATATGGATTTACCTCAACCCACAGTCTGATTTAGGGGTTACTAGGCCAGTGGTTTTGTGATCCTTAGTCTAGTTGAGGGACTACTTAGACCATGTGTTTGTCAATTCAGAGATCCACCCCACTCATCTTCGAATCCAATCTGGCGATCCCACATAAACTGCATGAGAGACCCCATCTCATCAAATCTATTAGGAAATGGAAAGCCTAGGCTAAAAATACCATAACACTGGGCAAAACCCATTCCATGGTAGAAAAAAACCACATGCAATCCCATGCATGGCAAATCTAGCAAGGAAAATGCACATGTAAGTTGATACCTGCAATCAAGGATGTTGTATTTCCCTGATCAGGCCTTTCCCTACTTCATCTTTGCTTCCTCTTGCCTTCTTTTCCTTTATTTCTCCAATGCCAAAGTGCTCCAAGAAACTCTAAGTGTCAAGAGTATGAGAGAGAGAGAAAAGAATGAGAGAGCTTGAAAACTCTACTGACAAAAGGTTACATAGACCAAGCTTACCCACTAATCCTTAGAAGTCTTTTTATCAATGAGGCCTCTATTTTCTTCATTTTCCATGCTTTTCCTTCAATTTCCTCCTCACATGCAACCTGTGACCTTTCTCCTCCATTTTCTCCTAATTTTCTTTATTTTCATAAATAAATGTGCCAAAAATTTCGTTCTTCCTTTCCAAAGCCTTAGTCATTGCCTTTTCCAATTTCCTTAGCCATAAATAACCAAATGAATACCCCTAGGATGTCTTTCCCAACATTCAACTTGGAATAAGTGTCACATTGACCATAGTTATTGTTTTTGACTTTTATTACATGGAATTTTCACTACGGATATTACAGAACCCTCCCCCTTGGGAGAACACTGTCGTCGGTGTTCAATGACACCTATAACCAATAAGACCACTAAAAAAAAACATATTACCCATGGATATTTATAACATAACTCATTGGAGTATTCACAAAAAATGACCTACTCAAAAGCAAAACATCATGACAACATGACCAAATAACAACCATACCGCATACTGGAGCTTTGTAACACATTTCATTACAATATTTACAATAACCACATATACATATATGTACATTTTCTCAACCAATAAATAAAAGGATATGATATATGCATCCGCAACAAGGGAGTATAGAGGCTCGCACCTCCACCCTCAAAGTAATTCTTGGATTCACCTCCTTCTGAGGAAGTCCAGAATCCACTGTAAAGTCAAATCTACATCCAATGTCCAATGCTCTAATCCCATGACACTTGTCCTCTCAACTAATAGTTACCAGCTCATTGTTCCAAGGTGCACTCCCAATGTGCATCTGATTCCATCTGGCAATGCTATGACCAAAACAAATCCATCCCCAACCTTCCCTTCTCTACTACATAGCCCCTCAAGCAATTTGGTCAATCCCTTCTGTGTGGTCACTCACCTTCCAAGTTCCGTTGGCACCCCAATCTCGGGCAGTCCATCCCTTGGCAAGGCTTCCTCATGTCGGAAGATACAAAAACCAAGACATATCTCTACCATAAAATCGTCATACTGGTCATAGCATTCTCATGACAATCAATGGACACTATTGGGTACCATTGTCCCACAATGGCCCTGCTCCTAAAGTGCTCTACCAGTATACTACTGCATGTTCCAATTTTTCTTTTGTTGTTGCTACTAATGCTTGTTTTCAATTTTGACCACCCAACTACCATGTTCATGCATTCCTATTCCAAGCACATAACTTCCATTAGATTAAAAAAAATGAAATTACTTCAAATCATACCTCATTGGTAGCTCATTAGTAAGGTACATTTGCAAGCTTATTCACTTCCTTTCACAACAAGTCAAACTAGCATATTTGACCAGATCAACATGTATAAAATATCACATCAGGTTAGCTCGAACAATAATCATCAAAATCATAAATCACATGTAACCATGATAAACCAAAATTATAGATCACATGTTATCATCAAAGATCAGAATCATAAATCACATGCATAATAAAACTGAAATAATATACTGATACTTATCCTTTAATTGATCCTTACTTCTACCTTTATTCTTGTTTTATACACACACCAGATCAGTTGCCACACCCGGCAAACATCTAGTTCCCATATACCTAATGTAAATCACACTCTTACATTCCACACGCGGCATAAAACACCATGCAATACATGCAACTACACCTGACATACAACACCATGCAATACATGCAACTACATCTGACATACAATGCATACACCTACACTCAATGCATAACACAACAAAATACATACTCCTACGTCTGGTGTGTGACACAACACAACACGTATACGTGCACAATGTACATCACAGGACATACATCCACACACAACGTGCGACATCACAAAATGCATACACATGCATCTGATATAAAACACAACTCATATATTTGTACCCAATGTATGCCACCAAAAAATACATGTACCCACACAGAGCACCACAGAACAAGTACGCATGTCACGCTACCACAGCTACACAATACAAATACATAGTACCACGTGCCAACAACACAACATGTACAACATGCACTCAATCCCACATGTACACGGGTACCACATCTATAATACACCACTTGCACAATGTGTGCAGAACATCACATGTACATAGCACCACCTGCACAACTTGTACGCAATGCCTCATGTACACTACACCACTATACCATGTGTACACAATACCAAATGCACACAACACCACACACACGACATGTACGTGACACCATATGTACATGGTGCCACATGCACAACATGTACATAGCACCACCTACACACAACGCCACTTGTACAACATGTACACAACACCACATGAACATAGCACCACTTGCACAATCATGCACATAGCACCACCTGCACAATCATGCACACAACAACATATGTATATAGTGCCACATGTACAACATGCACACAACACCACCTGTACATACCACTGTACATCCAACATGTACATAGCATGACCTACACACATCACTATATATCCAACATGTACACAGCACCATATGCATACAACACCACACATCCATCATGCACACAATACAATATATACGTAGCACCGTATATCCAACATGTACATGGAACCATATATACCCAACACTGAATATGAGACATTCATTTATTGCTATATGTACTAACACCCTATACATAATATTGCATAAGAAACATGTACACATACGACATATGCACAATAGTAACACCACACATCTGAAACCACACTACCTCCACCACGCAACCTTGCTTCGAGCATCTTATACATGCTTGTCCTAGCATGGCGCAGATCACACTTCTTCCATTTCGCTCATGCATCCCTTGGCATAACATTTCCATAACATAGACATAATATAATCACATAATATAAACTCATAACCATATGATATTGACCTTGTATATTTGTCGTGACTACTTTTCCTAATTGATTCCTCGTAAGACCAAGAACCTCTTCATGCCATGCACCTATATGAGAACTCATTCCTCCACAAGAATGATCCCGAACGACCCTTTCAAACAGTGACACCAATAGATACCTACATGTATATATAATCATTAGCATAAAAGAAACACCATCCTACTAGACAATGACATACATACATACTTGTATACATATATAAACATCAGCATACTCATGATTATAAAAGAATTACCAGATAACATAAGGTAGAGGTTAAGAGAACTTCCTTTATTCATGCAACACATGCACAACATTAGGAATAGTTGTTCCCAACATAGCCAAGGCATCTGATGCCTCTGATCCATTTACTTTACTTTTTCTAGTTACCTTTCACATGCCTATACTGCCACTATCCATTTACCACTATGGACTAACTAGTTCAACTGACTATCATAGTCTTACCTTTTGTTGCACTTATTCATGCACAAAGCTTCATCCGAGTCTTACATTAACTTCTGGGTACCACACAGCTCTCCCCGGGCTCCATTAAATTTCCCCTTTCTCAATCAATTCCCAAAACTCAAAACTTAAAATGCAAGCACAAGAATCAAACAAGAAGAAAACCATGAAAACCAATAACAACACAACTTTGCAAACAAAGTGGTATGGCCATACACTAGACATAAACAAAGACAAAAATAAAGCACAACAAATCACGAAATACTAAAAGCACGAGACTGACAACAAACACCATGACTCAATCCCCATGGTTCCTAGGAATGCTCAACCCGAGCCTTCTTCAATATTTCATGGAAGCCTCTTTCCATGGAATCCCTTACATCATACTACCATAAACACATAATTTTCAGTATATAAATAACAATACACCAGTTACCTCATCTTGTTGTTCCAAGCATGTTGCTTGCAATTGAACACATCCACGTCATCTCTCAAGGGACTCCAATCCTTTGACAGATCCACCTGTAACTAGAAACTAGCTAATATACATGTCAAGTACATGTTAATGAATATATCATGTATCCACATAATGTCAGACAAGATTAAGGTTAAGAATACTTCCTATAGGAAAATCACTCATTCTTTTGGAATTAGGGTTTCCAAACATAGCCAAAGGAATCATTTCCCCATTCCTTTCTTTGACCTTTTCCTTGTTGTAATTGAGGTTTACTATGTACTATCACATTACCTGACTATTATTGATATAAACACATCAATTATTACCTTGTCAGGATAATACCAACATGCTTCCTACAACTGTTCACACATGTAAACCACATGTTCCAAATATCAAGACAATCATATCTATCAATTTGAAATCAACATTTATCAAGACTAACAATCATGTTGTAATCCATAGTCAACGCATAGTCATTAGACATAATGCTACAACTATTACCTATTATACTCAAGTACATATCAACTGTCTCAACACATATGTGTTAGCACAATCATCTCAAAACAAGGTCATTTGAACACATACTCATATTATGCAACTCATCAAACATTCAACCAACTTGCAACATACCATGTTAAATAAATTAACTTGACAAAACAATCAAACATTCAATTACCAAATATACAACATAAGAAAACTTGTACCTTAATGTATGTCAGAGGAGGCTATCTTGTCTACACAATCAAGCTAGTTAGCAGGATATAACTTCTCAACACATCATCTTAGCATAAATAAAATCATGCGATCCATAACAATCACTAACTAACATGTTCACATCTTAACTCATAAAAAAAACATCATTCGCACATATGCAAAGTCAATCTAGATTAGTACAAAACCATATCACAAATATGTCGGCTTAGACCTCAATATTGTAACCATAACCATCTGCATAGGCCAATCCAACTTAGTGTGATTCATATAAAATCAAGAACATAAACATAAGGCATATGACCAATCCAAATTACAACATCAAGATATCAATGAAATAACCCTAATCATCAAGCTAACTAACCTGAGACAACAATAGAAATGTGTATTGTCATAGGTTACTATCATTCATGACTATCCGACACATGTGCATGTGACTATACTAATCCATTATCATCTATCATGTATGTAACCATAACATAAAAAGACATGTAAATAAACCTAACATATATAATACTAATTCATATAACAATCCATAACCTACATACCTACATGCCTAACATCCAAACCTATATGACAACATGCTCTTATCCCAAAGTCCAATGTTGCAACCTCATTATGATGACTTGCATCTCCTACTCTATCTCAGCCAGCACATTAGCATCATAACAACCAACAACATCCTGATGACATAAATTGTATACAACATCTTCACCAGGCATGTATGACCTCCTATTCATGCATAATTATAACAAATACCATACATGCATAACAACTACGTATAAACATATAACACTTGAGTACCAAACCATATACACATCATTCTAGCTAGAGTCCAGTCATCAATGCATGACCATATCAACTTCACAAACCATGAACTCATGCATGACAACAGCCATTACTTCATTGTACACATTTTCACATGCAACCATCATAAGCAATGTCTAGTCAACTACACATATGCATGAACGCATGTAGTCGAGCACAAGCGATCAATTATTTTAACCAATAGACAAGATTGATACATGTAATCAAACATACAAAAATGTAACCTAAAATAAAAGGATGTAATCAAGCGACATATACAAACATATAAGTGACACATAACAATATTTAAGTAGTCATATACTCATGACAAACACATTTCATGAAATCAACATCAAATTATCCATAAAAACCATAATCAATCATCAAGAAAATGAAACAAGCACATGAAATGAAAGTGTAAGTGACACGCATGCAACTGACATGCATGCATGACCAACACACACCACCCATCTAGTCCGAGAGTTGAACCATGCTCTGATACCACTCTGTCACACCCTCCTCCCACATCTACCCAAGTAACCATGCCAACTAAGGTAAAGATGAGACAAGAGTCTACTATGATCAGATTCGACATCCTAGGTGGCCTTAAGGAAGTGGAATCGATAAAAAATCACACACAATCATCCAACATCATCCACAAAACCTTCAGGAGACAAGTCAACCACTCAGACATCCTATCGATAGGTCCAAATATTGTTTTAACCAACTTAGGTGATCCAAAATGGATTTTGGATAAGTCTAAGGATGCTCTTGGAAATAGTCTCATTGCATAGATCTTTTCATTCTGAATCTACTACAATTTGAATGGGCTAAACTGGACCTCGGATGCAGAAGTTATCACAGAAAGAAGTTGCCCTTTGTCCTTTGAAAAAGAGGCAAAATCTTCAAAAAAATGGCCTAAAAGGCTTTATAAAGGAAAATCGCATCGGAATGGTCTAAGAGGTGGACTTAAAGTGGAGGTGGAAGGGACCCTTGATTACCAATCCCTGACATATCAGGTCAGAGGTAGGCATATGCAAATAATATAAGGAAAGGACACTGGGTCGATGCGACATTACGATCAGCGATATCATTGTCGGTCGATCGGCGTCGGTGATGCTATGAGATAAGGGATGGAACCCCAGGACTATGCAACATGTGATTGTGATATATTACATCACAACATCATATCGTAGTGATATAAAAGGGGCCAATACCATATGCGACATGTGATTTCTGATCGACGACGTGCGATCTCAGCCGTCAGATCAGAAATGAGATCAACGACTGGGCTTAAATCAGCGGTCGGGAGATCAGCAATCCCCGACACAAAGGGCTGATGCGATAGCAATATGTGATGTGATCTGGATCATCCAATCAGGGATCAATTCAATGGTCTATATTAAATCGGTGATCCCCACTAGCAGTGCTAATGCGATTGTGATTGTGATAAGCGATAAGGGTCGGACCTGATGGGGATTATAAACCCAATTACATAATTTTTGAAGTCAAGGAATTCGGATTTTCTGTGTTATCCCGTGTATTTGGGATTTTTGCCATGCGATGATGCGATAGCAATATTGTGACTAATGGCAGACCTGATAGGGTTATATGGGCGATTTAATGAAATTTAAAGTTCAGAATTCACGCCCCATCGTGTAATTTCGGAAAAATATGTGTATTGGATTTTTTTCCATTTTCGGGTTTCTACCTGGAAGAAGGCCCCGATCCCTCTGTAACGGCCCCTGATCACTGTGCCATGCTACAAGTAGGCATTTTTGGCAGGAAATGATGTGTTTGAAGCCACAAAGCCGCAGAGACAGATGACCAGTCGAACAGACAACGCGGAGAGAAGCCACAGAGCTACAGGGGAGTAATAACACGCGCAGAAATGGCTAGGGAAGCCACAAAGCCATTAAAACTCCTTAAAGGAGCTAGAAGGCCCAATTGAAAGAGTTGTTGGTGAGAGATGAAGGTTTCCGAGGGAGCTGGAGGACTAAGAGAGGTCACTGGAAGGTTGCTAAAGAATCGCTTGGAGGTCAAGCGAATTACAGAGGCATGGAGAGGCCAAGAGAGAGATGAGAGAAGCCAGATCCAAGAGCCAAGAGCTGGAGCCAAAGCCAAAGCCAAAGCCACGAGCCACAAGCTAGAGCCAAGAGTCAGAGCCAGAGCTAGAGCCGAGAGCCAGAGACAGAGAAAGAGCCAAAAAGTCGAGAGCTTCAGAGCCAGGGATAAGATGGTGTTCTAAGCCCATCGTGTTCTTTGTAAACAGATGGAGTTGAGTGTGGAGCTTGTAAAAGAACTTTTGCCATAATCCCAAAGAGCCTAGTCAAGTTGACTAGAGATCAAGGAGATGTAGCCCAAGAGTTTTGGGTGAACTCCATATTAAACTTGTTGTTATGTGTGTTTGATATTTGCTGCATTGTTTTACTGTTACATGTATTTTATTTCAGCATAAGCAAGTGAACTTAAAGCACATAACCAGTTAAAACATAAACACAAACATACACCTGTTTTCAAGCACATTATTAATTCTGCATTTAGTTAATCATAAGGTCTTGGGAATCTTTAAGCTTTGGAAGTGGGAGTGGTTCTTGTAAGCTTGACAAGAAGCCTTTAGTGCCCCATTTTCAGATCAGGTGGTATTAGAGTGGGTTGATTAACCCCACCTTCAAATAATGTTATATCAGAGCCTAAGATTTGTTAACCCCACTTTCAAGAAGTTGATATCAATGATGGTTATCCCAGAGCAAGTGGTATCATGAAACAAAATGCTTGATTGACAGAGCAAAGATTGCTTGTCTGAAAGGTGTTTGGGTAGTCAAGGATTGATTGTATGCTTGTTTAAAAACTGACTATTTTCTGAGTTTGCAGAGGTGAAGGGAAAATTGTTGATAGCTAAGTCTAGGAAGGACAACAAGGGAGAAGGGCTGAAGGCATTCTTCTATCCCAAAGGACCTTAAGGCAATCCTTGAAGCATAAGAGGTTTGTTGCAAACGTTTTCTTGAATAAGCTCTTGATTAATCTTGCTTGAAGTTCCTTTGTTCATTTGCGTAATGACAACTTCTACAAGTGGGTCCTCAAATTCTTCTTTATTCACAAGCTTTTTTAATGGATATATGAAGCAAGATTGGTTCATCATGATGGACATGGTGAGAGAAATGTATGAGGATGGAAGGAAGAGTAGCATACTTAGAGAGCAATTGAATTCCATGGAGGAAGAGAAGCAGATGCTTCCTGACAAATTGTAGGAAATGGAGAGGCAACTTCATATTGCAAATATTAACCTGAAAAGGATGCATGAGTTGGAGTCATAGCTCTTTGTTGCCAAAGAAGCCCTAGTCAAGTATCAGCTTGAATAAGAGGTAATCCGTTCCAGTTTGTCTTCAAATTCTTATAAGAATGCTTGTATTAGTTCTTTTGAAAAGCATATGAAAGGCATAGATTCCAAGCTAATCTCCAAGATGGGCTATGAAGGAAAAGGCTTGGGTAAACATGAAAAAGGTATTGTTGAGCCAATAATGGTTGAGGAAAGGCCTAAGTATTTGGGTCTTGGCTATGGACAATCTTATGGAGAGAGTTCCAAAGCTGCCATGAAGGCCATTGAAACAATTCCAAGAAGGAGTTTCATTTTAGGTCCTCTACCTCAAGAGTGTAAAGATTGTATTCGTGGAGAATTCAATAGCTTGAAACATAATTTGCAGGATGCAGGTGTTTAGAAGCATACACTTGAACCAGAGAGTTATGGAAACTCTGAAAGCCTTGAAGAGATTGATGGTGTTCCAAAGGGAGCCACTTCTTCATTCAATTCACCTCCTCATGAAGGCAATAAAGGTGAAAAAGAAAGGTATAAACCTGGTTCTAAACACATTCCTTTTGATTGTGTTAAGCATGATAAATTTCCACACAGGCATTGGAAAAGAATTTCATGTTCCTTTTGTAGTTTAGATAACCATAATGTTTCTAGATGTTGGAAGAGGATAGCCACATGCAGGAAACTTTTGAAGGAAAAGAAGCAAGAAGCCAAAGGACCATTGGACAAGGCAAATCATGATGTTAAGAGGATGCACATGTGTTTCACTTACTGCCATAAGCAAGGGCATATTGCTAAAAAGTGATGGATTCTGAATCCAACAATGCTTCCACAAAAGCTAAAGACGAAGGTGGAAAGAGAATATGGCAGAAATGGAAAGGAAGTTTCCCTGAGTGATGTGTCTCAGGATGATTCACATGTTGATGCTAATGTGCAGACAAAGGAAAGACCTTTGAAATGGATTGGTAAGAATGGTTAGAGTTCTTATCCAATTAAGTATTGCATGTCTATTGATGCATCTATTTGCATCTCTTTGTTGATGAGATGCAAGTTGCAGGTTTCTACCAAGAAGGTGAATGGAAAAGTTGAGTAGGAGGCTCACTTTGTTGTTGCAACATTATATTTCATTTCAGCTTTGAAAGTACAGTGTGCTTAAGCGAAAGTTGAAGGATGAAATGCATGCATGAGATGATGTGCATGAACATAGGGATGTTGATGATTTCCTTGTATTTGAACATGTATGTGTAATTAACTTGTAGGGTTGATTGCTTTGGCATGCAAGTAATGTTGACTTGGGAGAAGTTAACTTGGTCTCCAAGATGGAGATAATAATGAAGTGTTTCATGTTTTAAAAAAGGGTCCTAATGGTCTTTTTCTACATGCTTGACTTGAAGGGTCATTTGTTTTAAAGGAATGTTTTGTGGGCTTGTTATCTAGTCCATCATTTGTATGCAGATGTAAGACATGGAGGTATTCACAAGATGTGAAATCTATTTCTTTTGTTGAAGCAGGAGTTTAGTCCATCCAGTTGTTGACTATGTTTCTTTTTTTGTTAACAGTTTTTTTTGACAGCTTTTCAAACAAGTACATATGAAAATTTTGTGGAGCAGATGTACTTCACATTTGTTTGAGCCACCTTGGATCAACGATCAAGGTAGAAAATTTCAAACTACCTTCTGTGACCATCTCAGCAGGAGTTATATAGGAAGGCAAGGAGGAAGGTAGTTCTTCCCAGGAGGTCTAGCACATCTAGGAAGGAAAGTGGTCAAAGCCTTTGGTTCAGAGGCTGTTATGGGACAAACTGACCTCCTAATCAACTCAGAGGAGAAAGACAAGATGATTGAAGCAATGATCACAATTACAGGCCTAGAATCCACACTAATGCTCTCCATACACTGACTGATTGCTTTATAAAGCTTATTTACAAGCATAAAGGAGCGTTAGTCACCTTGCTAACTCTTGTTGTTAGACCAGGGGGAGCATTAGTGAACTTAAGTGATGTCCAAAAGGTTATGCCAATGAATCTGTCCATAAATATCTAGATATTAAATCCCTAAATTTGTGCAAGAAAAGAAAGGAAACTCCAAAAATCAAGATATTTGGACAAATTCTATTATGAGAATGAAGGAAAATGGGAAAAAGCTTATAAACAAGGCAGGTTCATGGTTTTTCCCCAAATGAACTATAGGTGGAGTTTAGCAGCCCTAATTCGATTGCTACATAAGCAACGAGAGGGCCATTGCAAAGGGGATCAGAGCATTTGGAAGGATAGCCCATAGAGCTGTTGTGAACTGTCATATTCTTGAAGGAGCTAGCTGAAAGAAGGAGAGAGAGAGAGGAAGAAGGGGTAAGAAAGGCTGATACAACGGGTTGTTGTAATCACTCTTCCATTCTGAATATAGGACTGCAGTTATGTTCCCTACTCCAAACTGTCGGTCATATTGTGCATTTATTTGTTCATTCTGATGCTTGTTGTGTTGAGTAGATAAGTTATACATTTATACATGTTTGTTATGGATTCTTACATTAATTGTCAGAAGTGTATGTTGTGATTGGTTTGCTTTGTTCTTTTGTGTAGGAACCGTCTTGGAGCTAGTTAGGAGGAGTTCTTCTTACTACACGGAGATCCCCAAGTGAATCTAGAAAGAACCAAAGGTGATCCTCTTTCCATACCCTGTCAATATATGTATGATAGATGAACATGCGTGTAACAAGTAGCTTTTGCAGATAACCTTACGGTTTGTCAAAGGTCCCGGGAAGACTTTCGAGGGTAGTTTTCATCCCGTGCATTTTACCCCATAGCAAAATTGGCAACTCCGCTGGGGACTATACATCTAGTTCCTGGTTAGCCGGACTCCTCTCAGATCTTCTCTTTCTTCTATGAGTTTCTCGCTTCTTCATATCCTTTTCTGATCCACCATCTATCTTGTTGCATCCTGCAAAGTTGCATTCTCCTCAGAAGATGATCTTAAAAGTGCTCTTTTTGAGCTATTTCCCTCACTAACGCAGGCTGCTAGTCTACACAGAGCTTTATAAAGCTCTTTGACTGTGCACAGGGAGTGTTAGTGGCCAAACTAAAGCTCTGTTTACACATAGATATAACGTTAGTCTCCCATTTCCATGTTTTTCAAGAGATTTTATGAACCAAAAGGGGGGAAAACTTGTCTCAGAGGCCAAAGTAAGATTTTCAACAGTGTCATGCTAACAAATTTTGTGTCTTAAAATTTATTTTTTAAGAAAATGTTTTAGTTTTTCTGTCATAAAAGTCATTTTTGTTGAAAGAAAAGCTGATAAACTGTATATCTCCTTCTGTCGAAATAATTGTAGGCTGCTTTGTTCTGGTTCAATAGTTGTTCGGGAATATTGAGAAAAGAAACTTTCGGTTATGCAAAGTGTTGAATGGCTTTAGATGCACTGACAAATTCATGAATATGTGAAATGATACATGTGTAGAATAAGACTTGTTTGCATAAGAAATTGAAAAAAATTCAAACCATTGTTCTGCATGGTTTATTGAGTCGAGAGTCTCACCATATTCATACATCAACACCCATATCGAAGAAAAATAAGCAAGTACACTAAAATTTACATTAAAATCAATCAGTTACTCTTTCTTAGAGCAAACCAACATAAGCTAGATTAGGACCTTGGGATAAGCATGTGAGTCAACTGCCCAAGGTTGAAAATCAAAACTAGTGTCGTTAATGAGTGAAAAATCCTTCTGCACTCATATTACCAAGACCACTCCGCTCACAACAGAGCAAAATACGAGACAACATCGGATTGTGATTGAAGTTAGCCCGCCTTCTCTTGCAACTCCTTTGGGCATTCTATGTATCGGGGGTCCCTTCAAGGATTTTGGAACTGAGTCGAGGACTCAGGTATCCTGCCCACATAGCATGCTGTCTATGACTATGTCCCCCCTGATAATGTCCGTGATTTGAGGTATCTCTAGTGGCCAAACCTTCTAAGTACTTACACAAGGTGACTGGGATGGGCTATCCTGGTACCTAAAATAGACGAACCTACTTTGTCTTCAATTTTTGGGAGGGTGCTCGTCTTCACGAGAGTACTTGGCCCCTCAATCTGAGGTTCGGGCGAAGCTCAAAAGTAACCGTAACCATACATTTGTCCATCCTTCTCTGTTACTCATTGATAAACTGGGTTTCATCTCTAGTAATCGGTGTTTATCACACGAGGTAATTTCCCTTTGTTTGTTGATTGACATATTTAGTGTATTTTTCCTTTTTAGGTACCTGAGTGCTATCATTTTCGAGACTTTAAAGAATATCACATTAAAATCTATTTGATAAAACTTAATAGTCATTATGGCTACATCTGGCCCTTGTCGTCAATCCAGACGATTGTTAAGACTTCCTCCACTCATAGTCGAGGATCCGCCGAGTTCCACTGACTCGGATTCCTCATCTTTGAGGAATCAGTCTCCTAAATCGCACACGAGGTCAATGTGGATAACCGAGGATTCGGATTTGCCAGAGGATTTCTTTACGGAAGGATTTATTCCTCATTTTAATACTCCGCTTACAAATCTGTCAGACCCTATAGTTACTCCTACAGTACCAGTGCTTCCTTCTTCAGTAGGTGGAACTTTCCCATCTACCCAGTCAGTGCCTCAAGGGTTGTGGAATTATAGCGACACTGTTGGTCCTCTACCACCTCCCCAATTGACGGTCATTACAACACCAGTAATGTGGAACCCCGCAATCTCGTTCGTCCTAGGTACTACAACTCACATAGCACCCTCTATAGGTGGAACCCAACAGATGCCAGGTTCCACTCCTATTGTGCCACAAAGCATACCTTCAACTAGTGCCACATACAATGCTCCATATAACACTCAATACGGCACTATGGGCGCAGTCCCAGTTTACGAAAAGCAAGGTCGGCCGCCAATGTACAGTTCCAACCCCCAGATTCAAATATCCGGGGCGGTTCCCAATATGCACATGACGGCGGGGAATGTCACAGTTCCCCCGCCGTTCTCAGGCATGCATGGATAGTCGCTGATTGACATGAGTCTTCCCTCTATCAATCAAAGCCATATGGTTAGTTCTATGTCGAGTGGGAATCCACAAGGGATTCCCACCCAATCCATGGGGGCACCCTACTCACAAGCTCAGATGAGTCAAGGGGGCACTGCTTATACTGGGGGCACCTTCATACTCCAGTATCAAAATCCTCATGGAAATCCCATCTACAACACCATATCACAAAGCAACTGTTACACCACGCAACCCATGTACACCATGGGGAACCAAATGATGGGAGGAGCACAGAGATCCTCAAGTCATCCGTCATCACCATGGTCCGAGTCAGGGGCACCCAACAATTTTCCTTTTTTGGCAATGTTGGATATTCCCAACTTATACAAGTTGACAAATGACCCCATCTACCACAACTTACAATGGTTGCCGATCCCGCATAAAATACCAATGGACATTCCTAATTTCAACGGAAAACAAGGGGAGGATCAGGGCACTCATGTCACCACCTACCATCTTTGGTGTGTGTCTAACTCTATGGTGGATGACAGTGTCTGGTTACGTCTTTTTCCCCGCACCCTCACTGGCAATGTTGCAAAGTGGTATATTGAGTTACCACGCGCGTCAGTGAATACCTTTGATGCTTTAACGATGGAGTTCCTAAAGCACTTTCAGTTACCTATCCGTTATGAGACAAGGACAGAGCTCCTTACTTCGTTTCATCTGGATACTACCACCCACATCTCTGATAATATTCATGAATGGAGACGTAGGTAGAGGAGATTAGTCAAAGCTCCCATCCCTTATTTTCTCTTAAAAGACTGGTTTTGTAAGTCGTTACTGCCACAAATCGCTAGAGATGTCGCTCTAGGTGGTGCGGTCACAGAGGACCAATCCATACGTCATACCGAGCACTTATATTTGATTTATTCACAAGCTGGCACTGTCTACGACATTAGCCCCTATGCTCCCGGTAACCCCAATCCTCCCACCACTCAGCACCCTGGAGCGCATGCCGACGGGATCATCGGCACAACCTCCAGGGTCACTGTAAAACAACTCAGTGGATCCATTTCCAAGGTGGTAGTGGACCCCTCTACCAAAGCAACTGCTCTTCCTTCCACCGTGGTTGATTCTGCGTAGTCTACACAGAAATCCGGTAGCAAGAACAAGAAGAATAAGAACAAGACCGCCATTGCGCCTACTGATATGGAAAAGGATAAAGGCACCAACTATTTGTGCAAACTCTGTCTTGAAGAACACATAACCTGGCATTGTCTGCGTCTTCAAGAATGCATGGATTACCTTGCCAAGAAAGGTTCTAGTAAGGCACCTACTATCCTTAGAAAGCCTTTTCCTAATCAACTGCAGAAAAATCTCATTGCCAACCAACCGCAACCCACGTCAAGGGGTAGCGATGGTTTGCAACATCCTTCAGCTGGTGAAGGAAGTTCTACCGTTTACACATTTGAAATGGTAGAACTAACCACAAGAGCCAAATCCTATGAAGCTCCTGTCGCTCCAGCAGCAGAACCATCCACAGGTCAAAACCCATTGCTACCCAACGATTTGCGAATTGAAAGGCTGGTTGAGGACTTTGTAATTCGACCCCCCAAGGGGGCACTTCGACACACAATACACAACACATCTACACATGTTGCCCAGCACTACAACATTGTTGAGGATTTGGCACAAGCACCATCGGCTATGTCGGTGCTCGAAGTCCTACAAACATGCCCCAGCGAAAGGAAAGCTTTGCTTTCAGCTATTGGGGGTATTGAACCTATGGATTCCATGCTGGCTATTTTCGACATGGATAAGTTTAAAGCTCCCCTTTCCCACCAGCTTGCATTTCAGGTGCATATCACTTCGAAAGGTAAAGGTATACACCGAACTGTCATCGATGAAGGTGCTTCGACCTGCGTCATGTCGGCTTCATGTTGGCTCACCTTGGGTTCCCCAGCCCTCTCCCCACCGTCAAACTCCCTTAAAGCTTTCGACGGCCACACCTTTGTCCCAAAAGGATACTTAGCCAGTTTTCCCATCACTTTGGCTGGGAAAATAATAACGATGGATGTAGAAGTTGTAGACAAGAGACTCGACTATAATCTGTTGCTAGGTCGTAGTTGGACATATGCCATGATGGCCATCATATCCACTGTCTTTCATATCATCCTATTTCCATTGGATGGAAAGGTCATTACAGTGGATCAGTTGTCTTTCTGCACCCCTGATTATTCACCATTACCAAAAGACTCTGTACCCCTAGTAGGAGGTGTAACTAACAGTTTTGTTAGTAGAGTTACCGGTTTGTTGAAGGCTTCCTCCCTGATGGGTTGTTTTCCTCTTTCGTCACCACAGGTTCCATCATAGGTTAACATACTTTCATCAATTCCTCATGAACCGACTAATCCCTGAATCCTAACGACGCCTTCAGACCTTGACACATTTGAAGACCAGATGCCACTGTCATCAGCTGAATCAGCCTACCAAGGCATTCAATTAGCATCCACATCTCCAGTCATTTTAGCTATCATCCACAGTACCACCCCCCTTCCCATAACCACTCCTCCTTTAGATCCGTGCGATCAGCTCCCATCAACAGACGAAGCCATTCGAGAAATCATGAGTTTTAGAGAGAAACATTGGGAGGATTGGCATATTTGGGGTCCGACATCTGACTCGGACATGATGCCACTTCAAGTCCTATCCTATGACAAAAACAAAATCATTTCCCCACCCTATACAAGCATTCAAACTCTTGGGGTGCATGAAAATATGGACGACACTTCCAGGTCATTACCCATAGATAGTTCAGTCATGACAGGCACCATATAGGACACCCAGATTAAAGCAGATTGTAGTCCTGAGGAAATTGCAGGCTCCACCTGCCTACATGAGGAATTCCATGAATAATTTGTTTGTTCTCACGAGGAAATGCCTGAATTTAATCCATCGTTTTTCGTGCATGAGATCAAACTTTACGATGAGGCAAAATGAAATGGGTGGCCAACTCCTTCCCTTGAAATAGCCATGGAACCCATACCCGACCCCATAGCCGAAGAAGAATGCCTACTATACCTCAAGCAGCTAGATAAAACCCATCGAAATGCCAATTTGGCACTTGCAGCTCACAAGGAGCAGGTACAAACCCAATTTGCAAAAGTGCTTAGGTTTTCTTCTTTCCAAGAAGGCGATTTTATATCGCTATATCACCTAAAAGATAACCTCTTGGAGGCATGCACGCTTTGACCCATATGGTTAGGTCCCTATGTAATAATGAAAGCCCTCCCCTCAGGGTCATATGAACTGTAGGAATGGGATGGAATCCCACTCAAGGAGCCCACATACGGGCTCTATCTAAAAAAGTATTGTGCCCAGTGTCATGTTGGGCATGTGCTTTGTAATTTTATGTATTCATAAGTTTTGTTTACCTCTTTTGATGTGATTGGATTTTTTTGTTATTTAGTGAAGTACTTGTCTCATGCATTCTTCTCGCAATGCAGATATTGTCATTGCCCTTAGCATACGTAGGATACGCGGATGGTGCCAGTCGTCACACACGGCACATTGCATCAGCTACTTGGGTCATCTATACACCCGAGTTGAAACTATTTTGCTCCAGGGGAGTCTTTCTTGGTACTGCCACCAACAATATTGCCGAGTACATGTCCATCATTTCGCTTCTCACGGAAGCTTCATCAAGGGGCATCTCCAATCTGGTGGTTAGGTTAGACTCCCAGCTAGTCGTTATGCAATTGACAAACCATTATCACGTTTGTAATCCAGCCTTGTGTTGTAGCCAGCAACACCCTCCCTTGTTCATTTGAGTGTTGTCCAAAATACTAAATGAACGGGGACCCTTAGTTAAATTTTTAAGAAAAAGCAAGTTTTCCTTTCTTCAAAATAAGGTTACCATCATAAGCTTAGAGAGGTCTTTCGAATATTTTTTAACCTAAGTCTACGATAAGGTAAAAGTCTTCAAAACTACATTGCAAAAAAGATAGGAAATGCCTTCATTCCCTTATAATATCAGTGTACGCAAGACCCCCGTGTTAAGCATAACATCGCATCGCAGTGAAGTAATGCTCATAAGGAAAAACCTCAAAACCTACCGATCTGTGATAACACCGATCGCAAGATTGCATATCGTAGAAATAAACTGGCAATATTTGGCAAACATTAAACTTCTGTGACCTGTGATGTTGCGACCTACGATGTTGCGATCACTGCGATGGCGCAATCTGCGATGGTGCAATCTGTGATCTTGCGATTTGCGATGGCACAATCTTCGATGCTACGTAAGCAAATCATGAATCACGAATCCTTCGGGCGCGCCCTTCAAAGAAAAGCCACTTACCATAATCTGACCCAAGATCATGCGCTTTTAATGATAGTAAATGGATTAGTTGTCAGTTATTAAATGTAATGAAGACTCGTGCTTTTGTAAAGAATTACTTCACATAAAGTGGCATATTTGATATATCTGTTGCATTTAAAACTCTCCCATCACCTTTCTTAATCAGTCATTTCCACTTCTCTCATAATCTGCAGGAACGAAGAGCTAAGATGATTCAAAGCCGAACGTAGGAGAAAATGGGAAAGAAACATAAAGCTCAAGGCTCTGAGATGAAGGAAAAGATGAAGGAGATGGCGCCTTTGTATACAGGCACTGCCTGCAACAGTGATGCAGGAATTTCGACATGGGAAGGCATGTATAGGCTGCTGGAGGAAGAAAATCCTAGAGTAATGAAGGTTTATACTGCCGCGGGCTCACAAAACTCTTCCGAGGCATCCTTAGAGGAGCTGGCATGTTCATTTCTTCACCGAATAGCAGCTAGACCCAAAATTTTACCGTATCCAGATATGATCAAGTGGATACTTGACAATGCAGAGTTACACGACAGACAATTCAAGGTTCAAGGACATGGGCTCATAGGATCATTCGCCGCGCAAGACTTAAAGCTTATGTATCATCTTCTTGAACCTCAGACGACCTACAATGCACAATTTGTCAAGAAATTTGCAGCAGAGAACCCAAACCTGGCAGAGACCACTAAAGATTGGACCAGAAAAGAAGAGTCGCTCAAAAAGGACAAAAACGGTAATGTACAGCACTGGTTCCTCACCTCTCCGTATTGTTTTGCTGCGGCCATGCTTTGTAGACTATTTGGATGCGGCCATCAATAAATTTTTTTTTGAATGGCTACCACTCATAGACCTGCCACCAATGCTGATACCGTGATTGGGCCAAGATTTCCCTGATATCTATACACAGTTGTTATGAATTCCCGTCTTAAAGATCCTTGTCTCAAGGGTCTACCTCCTTTATTTTCTACGTATATTATGGATTCTATTTCTATGGTCTAAACCCCACTATGGGTTGGAAATGGACTATCCAGGCCCCTCACTATCTCATGTTTCATAAAGGTGTTATGGGATTCCCAGTTTGCCCCACCTTTTTATTCAATTTGTCCACGGGTTTATCTTACACTATATAGAATGTATGTATGACGAGCCCGAGTGCTCTCCGAAGCGCAATTGACATCCAATCCCCATCGCAAGATGGTTCGGGGAAGAATGGTTCACTTATATAAGAGTGTTTGGGAGCACTGTACCTCCACATGTCCTACCTCTATATGTCCCCGATAAAATTTTGGCTCGGGAAATTGCCTATCAGACCTGCTCAGAAGGCGGCCTGACCAAAGAACTAAAAGACAAGAAGAAGGCCATATGGCCTCAGTTTCCTGTAGCTTGTGGGGCCTTCTCATTGTTCCATTTAGGACACGCTTTCGTCGAAGTGGAGAATGTGATGTCTCTACAGTTATTTAAATTCCTAGCTCAGCCTTTTGACTTAAATAATGTTGCCCAAGATTTCACTACGAGCGTCAAAATAAAAGTATTCGTTGGAAAGAAAGATTTGTTTGATGATTTGTTTCAAGGTAAAAGCTCACTCCAGGAAGTTTTGCGGGAAGCTCGGTCGAAGTTGTCTCCAGATGACCTCCAAAGATTCATGTCGTACAGGGAAAGAAGGCTGGCCAGTGTTCCTCTAGAGAAGCTGCGAATGCCTGCCAGAGAACCAACTCCCAGCGTCAGCCTCAGTGGAAACTCTAGCACTTCCAAATTCAAATCTGACACTGCCCAAGGAATGCCTGAACGTTCTAAAAAGTCTAGAAGCAACCAAGAAAAAAGCGAAGAAACAGCTAAAGATACAGCTCAATCAAGTGCAATGTCGCAACAGCAAGTTATCGCCTCCCCGCCAAGAGATGTCCCCCCTCCCATCATTAAAACGCCACTCGTCACAACAAAGCTAGACAAAGAATGGTAAACCTTCAACGAGCTGATCAGCCTTGAAGGGAAAGCCCCAAGAACACCTGTGAACAATACACAAGTAACGCACGAAATGGTTTCGACCATAGTCAGCAGTGTCACAGAAATGGAGCACAGTCATATCGCTCCACCTTCTGAGCTTCTACTTAATGTAGAGGAAATTCCTCCAGTGGATGTATTCTATAGTCCCCAACGTAAAGCAGTTGTAAGGAGACAAAGGAAGAAAAGAAAGCTAGAGAATACAATGTCACAAGATGCTGAACATTTGGACGTCTTATGGAAAGACCCCAACAACAACCCGACAGAAAATCTCACGAAGTTGTCTCAGATCGCAAGAGCATATGCTTCTGCAACTATTGACAAGGCATCGAAAGTTTAGCAACTTTTGAAAGAACAAGAGAATCAAATACAGCTACTACAAGGATAGTTACAAGAAGCCAATGCTAGTATTGAAGTGTCCAAAGAACTCGAGAAGTTACAAGAAGACTTTCAGCAGATGCAGATAAGCTATCAATGAAGCCTAGACGAAAATGGAAAGCAGTTGCAAGCTTTGCAAGAAATACATAAAGATGAGCCTAAGCTTGCTAAATTTGTTTCGGAATCTGCTGGCTTAAATGAGCAACTTCTGCAGCAAGAGGAAGAGTTGGGACATAAGATATCGCAGTGGGGTCACTATTGCGAGCTGAGCGATAAAATCACCAATCAAGTGGCGGACTTGCGAAGTGACTATGACTAGATTGACAGATGAGTGACGGAATACTTAGCTTGGCAGGATGGACAGGAAGGGAAAAGAGAAAATGCACCCAGAATAAACGAGAGTCATAAGGAATTTCTCTTTAACAAATGGGACGATCAAATTAGGTAGGCAGAACAAGTAGCGGAGACAGCGGCCACGCAGGAAAACATTCTTATCGACTGTGTAAATGAGAATTTACACAGGGCCAACTTAATCGCAGAAACCACCCCGGGGTACCTACCAAATAAATCATGACTGGAGGCAGAATGGAAGCAGAAGGCGTAGGAAAAGGGAAAAGCGATCCAGGCATTGAACAGGTTAAATTGGGAG
>APFE030795575.1:55748-71325 GCA_000404065.3 Pinus taeda
AAAGACAAGGGGTCTCATCACGAGCCAACTTGTTCAGCAAAAGTGTAAATCAAGTGAATGACTGTGTCATAATTTGGCCACCAAACCAAGAAATTGTTCTTTAGAGAATAAAAAAGGAAAATGTGTCAAAATGGGTTTTTCTCTGAAAGGTTGTAAATAGCCTTAAGTAGGATAAAGGATCATTGCTGGATAATAGGTAACCCTGTCGAGGCTATGGATGCCTGCTGGCAGCAGAGGCTCTACCTACGACAAATGAGCATATTTTAAAAAGCCAGCACATAGAGAAGACCTTATTTTTTCTTTAAAAGACCAAGTAGTGGCTGATGTAAATACAAGGACTAAGCCTGAGGAAGAAAACAATTGGAATAGAAAAAGGTTGAAACAAAATATCATTGATAGGATAAGGTATAATGTACTCTATCTGTCCATAACAAAATTTAGACTTATGAAATTTTTTCTCCTTCGGAAGTTAAAATTCAATAGAAAAGCAGAGATAACTGGTTCTTCCCAGTGAATCGCCATTGTTGTGGCCACCAACAACCCCCCTCTTTGTTTGATATTAGCAATAACAACAAGCAAATGGAGACCCTTAATAGAAAATCCAAACAAAAATTTTATGAAAATTTTTGTATTTGACTCCTTCAAACTTTATCGCATCGCGAAAAGAGAATGAAACGTTTTCGCATGAACATAATAAACTGCAAAGAAGCGACGCGAAATTCATCACATCGCATTCATTATGAAGCGCTCTTAAATGAAAAAACTTAAGAAATCTTCGACGGCTGATATGCGACGTCGCATATCGCAACATCGCGTAAGTAGCACACAATGACTGAATGACTAAATGATGTGATCTGCGATAAATGCGATTTGCGAAAATTCGAGATCATGATTTTCTGCGATGACGCATCTTGACGACGCGATCCGCGATGCTGCGATGCGAGTCGCAGAAATCGCCCATCACGAATTTT
This sequence comes from Pinus taeda, assembly GCA_000404065.3. NCBI lineage: Eukaryota > Viridiplantae > Streptophyta > Pinopsida > Pinales > Pinaceae > Pinus > Pinus taeda. The sequence goes on from APFE030795575.1 coordinate 56,720, forward strand.
CCTCGACGCAGTATTCAAGGAAAGCTGTCTGTTAACCAAAATTAGGCGCGCTCCTTAAAAGAAATTAATGATTGTACGCCAAAGTATTCAGGAAGGACAGTCTTGTTTTTTAAAAGAGTCAGTTCGCTATGGATGTCATGATTATGCATTCATAAGAGCTTAAAGCTTTCATGTCAATCTTTATTATCATTACTCTTTTCCTTTGCGTAAACTGTAAGACAGGAAATAACATGAAGCAATGTGCAGGAAACATCTAAGGAAAAGGGGAAAGCGTCAATGCTCAGAGAACAGAGAAGAGATCCCTTCAGAAACGGATGCCGCATGCGACAGGACCACCGATTCTAGAGTATCACTCAACAGATGCTAATGTCAATAGGCCACCTAAAGCTCAGAGTCGAAGGCGCACAAAAGTAGCATGTTTACAAAGAACCATGAAGCTTACGCACTAGAAAAGCTCGGAATAAAGAACGGAGGCAGTTTTCGATGCAGAAAATTATTCAGAGAGTAAAGTCCCTAACTTTTTCAGTCATTCGCAAGGCCAGAAACCGAAAGAGCAAAAGCGGAATCAGTTTGAGAGAAATTTGGGTCATTACCAAGTATACACGCAGTGAATACACCCAGCCAGAGGAAGATTCTCGAAAATATCTTCTAGTTTACCAGAAAGTGGTGTCAGCGCTTGTTATTTCTATTTTCATAGATCAAACGAAAGCGGAAGGCGACCAGCTGACTCTTCCCAGACGAATGTTGCATGCTTGCAGCACTAAGGAGAAAATATAGAAATAGTTTAGAATTAGATTCAATTTTTAGAAATAGTTTTGCTTTATCAGAAGGGCGGTCATTTAAAACCATATCCTAAATTTATGTAATTAAGTTAATTAGCTAGCAATATTTAAACCCTTCTCAGGCATTTAGAGAAGGGTCCAGAAATTTGTCAAAAACTTGTCCTCGGAACATGCACTTCTGCACCCTCAGAGGAGGTTTGGATGAATGGATGGATCGAGATTTATTAATGTTTGCATTTGATGTCTGCTACTGATGTTGCACTTTTGTACTCTTAGTAGATGTTAGAACAAGTAGAGAATAAATCGTTTTTGCTTGAAGTTTATGAGTAGGATTAGTCATAAATGGTACTTTTATCTCTTGGCCATTTCTTCTTATATTCTTGAAGTGATTTACAGTTTTCAGTTGTTTATATGTTACCGCATGAATGTATGAGTTACCATTTGGCACTTCTATACGGTGGAGTCATTTATTTATGTTTGATATATGAATAACTTATTATGCGATATGCTGTTCACAACTGTTTTGCCTAACTTCTTATGCAAAGTGGTTTATCTCAATTGATTTCTATTCTTATGATAGCTGAATGATCTTTATTACCAGTTATTGTTTGAAATCTCTTTAGATCGCATAATAGAAGATATACATCTCGGGTTAGCGTAGAATAGATGTGTTGTTTCTCATTAGATTACAATAGCATAGAGTTAGTTTAAGAATCTGAATTAAATTAGCTTTAAAGTACTCTTAGATCAGCATTATCCAACTCTACACACACACACACCCTTAGATTGGGAAACTGGTCCCACTATCCCCGGTCGGACCCGCTATACCAAACGGATAAGGAGCTGCCAACCAAGGTCCGGACCGGGTGGGTATCCCCCTTGTTGTCGACCCAATTTTCGGGGCTTCAACACCTTGTTACGTAACTATATAAGGGTGCAACTCCTGGAACGTCAATTTGAAATAATCACATATGAACATGTTCCTCGAGAATTAAATACAGTTGTTGATTCGTTAGCTAACTATGTATTAGATTGGCATTTGTCTCATTTGTTATAGCAGCATGCATGAGAAGTAAAATATTTACTAAAGTTAAAAATTTGTCACAAAAAACATTTTAAAACACATTTACACCACAAAAATACCAAAAATATCTGTATATATATATAGATCGAAATCCAATTTTTTACATCAAAATATTCCAAAACTCAAATAATTTAAGTAAAAAATGGCTCAAATCCCAGCTACAGACACTCATATGGCTATGCCAGAACACCTGCTAAAATGAGCCTATTGCTCCAGAAAAGCTAAAACAACTCTAGCTACCCTCCGAAGAGGAACCAGAAACTGCTCAAGTACAACAATGGTGTGTCATTGCATATGAGCGGGAACCTCCCTCATAGGAAGGGGAGGGACACCCATATTCAAACCCTCTAGGTTCCTCAAAACCTCGCGGAGACTGTCGGCATTTCCCCCTCCAACATGTAGTTGACCACCTCGTCGCACATAGTGAGGTTTACCTACAGGTCTTACTAGTGCCACATCTGTGTTAAGCATAGAAGTTTCATGTCAGTTCTTATCTCATCGTTAAAAAACATTACATATACATTCAAAAGTACAAAAATACTTAAGTACTATCAACATTATTCTCACCTTGAGGACACCAGTTGGTCCCGGGCGGTAGCACCAAGTCTAGGTCGCTAGTAAAGTCCATGCTTTCATAGGCATAGTCATCAACAATCACTATCTGGCTACGAAGCGACTGGAAGAAGTCTTCGTCAAAGAAGTGTTGGAGTGGTCCTCCTCCTCTGCAAGGATCAAGTGATGACCAACGACCCTGCCATGGCTCCCTTGGATCAAAGGGACCTAATCTCACCTGTGGGTGCATGATAGGTACCCTCTCAAGGATAAATGATACTATGATAGTACCGTACCCAAAACTGTGTTGGGTACGGGTCTTGCATGCTGTCAATTCTGCCTTTAACCAGCGAAGCATCGCTTCACAAGAGTTGAACATCAGGGGCTAGACACAGTTAATGGCAAGCAACAGTTGGGCCTTTATTACTACATGGAGACTTTTTGACCCTACGAAACGCACAATCAACCATAAAACTGCCCTCATACACTGAGATTGAATCCTCTCTATCGGGACTCTGTTGCTGACTAGCCCACTCCCAAGGATGCAGTAGATCTGTACCAGCTCTGAAGTAGATCATGGATCTGACCTACCACTGGTGAAGTTTGCTTGTGCCCCACGGTACAACAAACCAGCCAAAAAGTAAATATCATCCCAGTCAATTTCCATCTCTTGATCTCCAATTCTGAACAATTGCTCATGTTCATCCCAGCGTTGTATGATCCATCTCAATCAATCCTCCTATCCTTTCATCAACTCTAGCCTTGCATAATTCAATAAACCGCAAGGGCGCAATGCAAGTATGCAAGCTGGATCGTTATGCATCAGTAATTCCTCATTATCATGGGCCCGTTCTCTCCATAGGTGAGTCATTTCAACCTGAAACCTACACAAAATGACCCTAAAAACAATTAAAATGGGGCAAAATCACTTAAGGAATCCATGCATGAGGGTTTCAAATGTTCCCTATAGCCCTAACGCCCCTCCCAGTGCTGCACAAGGAGTATTAACGCCCTCCAATGGCTCGTACGGAGCATTTAACGCACTATACTGGTCATCTGGAGGGCGTTAGTGCGCAAAAATGGCTCTAGGGCACCTCAGATCTGTAAATTTCCACCCACAAAACTGTTAAAAAGGGTTTAATAAAGCATAGAGCAAGGTTTTAGCTCTCATCTGGGACTGACGACACAACGAATGGTTGCCCGGATCTCTTGCAATGGTCCATGGAAAATCTGCTCCTTTTTAGCTCCAACTAGCTCTCACAAACCTCAAAATAGTGAAAATGATGCAAGTGAAAGCTCAAAGCATCTCCTTATATAAATTTCAGAGACATTATTTTTTGAAAATCATTAAAGAGAAAGTAGTCCATTCTACATGGTTTTTTTATCATGCATGAACCCAGATAATAGAAGTTGTTGCCTTTTTATACTTTTCATTGCTTTTGATGAAAGTACTTTCAAGAATGAAAAGCAGTAAAAGCTGCATGCAATTCTCAATAGAGAACTATTAGGGATATTTTATTGCTCTTTAAGAAATACAAACATCCCCAAGTTTTTGTCATTACGCTCGTTAAATCTATGCAATGATAGATAGAGCACTATTCAGGATATTTTATTTCTCTTTAGAAAATACAAACATCCGCGAGTTTTCATCGTTAAGCTCGTTAAAATCTATCTAACTATGGTAGAGCACTTTTGGAGACATTTTATTGCTCTTTAGAAAATACAAACATCTCCGAGTTTTTTGTAGTATGAATCGTTAAACATCCATACCACAATCCGTAAATATATGAAAACGATGCTCTGAGCACCTCTTTTTTGATCTTTTTCCAACTCATAAACTAAAAAAGACCGATGGAGCATCCTTTTTAGGCACTTTTTTCTCGCTCTTTAAACTGAAAAAATCCCGAGCTGTGCCTTACTGCTCGTTAAACATGCTAAAGATGACCCGAGCATTCTTTTAGGTAATTTTTTCTTGCTCATTAAAAAATGAAAAATCCCGAGTTTTTGTTACTGAGCTCGTTAAAGTGTCACGACAAAACACGAGTTTAGTCCATCGCCTCGTACTCGTAACAAAATGAGGTTGACATCTATTTAAAAAAGGTTTCTCTTTATCCGGGTTCAATAGATTAAATATGGAAAAGTAACTGATACGGGTATAATATTAACCATTTGCCACAACTGGTTAATAACTATGACAAAGGGACCACCATCGAGTCTTTCCTTATGATCTTTTCAGACTCTCTAAAGATGAAAAGACCACCGAGTTGTCTAGTCTGGACTCTTTAAATACACAGATAAGATATAGAGTCATTCTTTTTACGATACTTTTCAGACTCTTAAAAGATGAAAAAATCAACTAGTTTGCCTATCTGGACTCATTAAACTAATCAAATAGGGAAAAGAGTCATTCTTTTTGCGATCCTTTTCAGACTCTTTAAACATGAAAATATCGATGAGTTTACCCATCTGGACTCATTAAAAAAATTAGATAGGGAAAGTGGACAATACAACTGTATCCTGTATTCAAAAGCGTGGTTTGGCAGCATTTGTTTCCTTGAACATGGCACTCCCTCAGATAAACTGTCATTTTGATAGCCTCTCAGTATGAACCCTACAGACCTATGAGTTTTTAGCCTATATACCCTGATGTAATTGCATCTTCGTATCGTAAACACTCTGTAGTGTTCATGAGTCTAGTGTTGTCTAGTTAAAACCATTGTCATGCCTTTTATTATTCTAGGGTTCCCATTTGTTTCCTCTATCAACCAATCCTACATATCCTTTCATCATGCCCTTCGTTGTTTAGACCCAAAAGCTCAAAAGATTCTTTGAAAAACAAAATCATCCTTGTCCGGTTTTGTGTTGACTGATGTAGGACGCGTCATTGCCTACCTTTCAACAGGTTTCTTCCTATCGACTTCAACACTCTATCTAGGAAAATAACCCAAAAACACTTTCAGTGCCTTGGTGCTTGCAGACATTAGTGGCATGTTACCTTGTGTTTGATCACGTGTTTTCATTATTGGCTCCTGGATAAAAGATTCTACGAGTGTTTGATGACAAAAAATCTTTCACACTCATTAGTTTACATTGTGCATCTTGGAGACCATCACCATTATCAGTGGCCTTCCTCACATCTGTTAACAGTCTCCATTATTGGCTGGTAATCAGATGATTTCGTGCATGTTTGACGTCAACTCATATTATCACATGTACCGATCTATGTTGTTCAGTGAAGTGGGAATCAAGACCTTGGGTAGAGGCTTGCATCATTCAGCCTTGTTTCCTCTCCCAAGCTGCGATACTGTTCTTTGGAGACAACTATTTTAGGATCATCTATTATGACACTGGATCTGCCCTGTGCCATATTGGCGGTCAGCATTATTATATCTCCAAGGAGAAAATTACTCTGACATAGCTACTGAGCATGGGAATTCCTGACTCGGGACATGATTTGAGCAATTTATATATATGTATCTTTGTTGTATCAGGTTTCCTTGCCACCCGAAACTTCTCTCTCTCTCTACAAAGATTTTGACTGCAAATTATAGTGTTTTTGCTTAAAGTATTTCGGCCATCGTCTTTGCCACTGATCTCATACTTTAGGGGGCATCTGTTATAGGACAAATTGACCTCATAATCAACTCAAAGGAGAAATACAAGATGACTGAAGAAATGATCACAATTGCAGGCCCAGAATCCACACTAACGCTCTCCATACACTGACTGCCTACTTTATAAAGCTTGTTTACAAGCATAAAGGAGCGTTAGTCACCCTGCTAACTCTTGTTGTTAGACCAGGGGGAGCATTAGTGAACTTAAGTCATGTCCAAAAGGTTATGCCAACAAATCTACCCATAAATATCTAGATATTAAATCCCTAAATTTGTACAAGAAAAGCAACGAAACTCCAAAAATCAAGATATTTGGAGAAATTCTATTCTAAGAATGAAGGCAAATGGGAAAAAGCTTGTAAACAAGGAAAGTTCATGGTTTTTACCCAAATGAACTACAGGTGGAGTTTGGCAGCCCTAATTCAATTTCTATATAAGCAACGAGAGGGCCATTGCAAAGGGGATCAGAGCATTTGGAAGGATAGCCCATAGAGTTGTTATGAACTGTCATATTCTTGAAGGAGCTAGCTGAAAGAAGGAGAGAGAGAGAGAGAGAGGAAGAAGGGGTAAGGAAGGCTAATACAATGATTTTTTGTAATCACTCTTCCATTCTGAATATAGGACCGTAGTTGGGTTCCCTACTCCAAAGTGTCAGTGATATTGTGCATTTATTTGTTCATTCTGATGCTTGTTGTGTTGAGTAGATAAGTTATACATTTATACATGTTTGTTATGGATTCATACATTGATTGTCATAAGTGTATGCTGTGATTGGTTTGCTTTGTTCTTTTGTGCAGGAATCGTCTTAGGGCCGGTTAGGAGGAGTTCTTCTTACTGCACGGAGATCCCGAAGCGAATCTAGAAAGAACAAAAGGTGATCCTCTTTCCATACCTTGTCAATATATGTATGATAGATGAACATGTGTGTAACAGGTAGCTTTTGCAGACAACCTTATAGTCTGTCGAAGGTCCCAGGAAGACTTTCGAGGGTAGTTTTAATCCCATGCATTTTACCCCATAGCAGAGGCACTATGCAAGGAAAGTGTGTGGAGGCTGAAAGAAGAGGGTGTTTGTACCTTCATGTTCCGGATTATCCACAGTTTCCAGTTTAGTCTGTCGACGTTTCGAACCCCAACGGGGGTCCATCTTCATCTTTCGTTCATTTCATTTCTATCTTTCAGAAGTGTCCTGAAGATGGACCCCCGTTGGGGTTCGAAACGTCGACAGACTAAACTGGAAACTGTGGATAATCCGGAACATGAAGGTACAAATAACTCCCACAGTGGCTTGAAAACCAACAGAAGAGGGTGTTGTTACTCTCATTTACTATTCAGATCAGTATATCAATCTTTTGGAGACCAAAAGTTCTTTAGTGGGAAGGCGTGATCCAAAATGGATTTTGGATAAGTCTAAGGATGCTCCTGGAAACAATCCCATTGTATAGATCTTTTCATTCTAAATCTACTGTAATTTGAATTGGCTAAAACAGAACTTGGATACAGAAGTTATCATAGAAAGAAGTTGCCCTTTGTCCTATGAAAAAGAGGCAAAATCTTCAAAAAAATGGCTTAAAAGGCTTTATAAAGGAAAATTACATCGGAATGGTCCAAGAGGCAGACTTAAAGTGGAGGCGGAAGAGACCCTCGATTACCAATCACCGACATATCAAGTCGGAGGTAGGTATATGAAAATAATATAAGGAAAGGACCCCGAGCCGATGCGACATTGCGATCATCGATATTGGCATCGGCGGATCAGCGTCGGCGATGCTATGAGATAAGGGAAGGAACCCCAAGACTATGCGACATGAAATTGCAATATATCGCATCGCAACATTGTATTGCAGTGATATAAAAGGGGCCGATACCATATGCAACATGCAATTGCTGATCCGCGGTGTGCGATCTCAACCGTTGAATCGGAAATGAGATCAACAACTAGGATTAAATTGATGGTCGGGAGATCGGTGATCCCCGATACAAAGGGCCAATGCGATAGCAATATGCGATGTAATCTAGACCATCCAATCGGGGATCAGATCAATGGTCCAGATTAAATCAGCGATTGGCGATCCCCGATAACAGGGATTGCAATTGCAATAAGCAATAAGGGCCAAACCCGATGGGGATTATAAGCCCGATTACATAATTTTTTAAGTCCAAGAATTCAAATTTTTTGTGTTATCCCATGTATTTGGGATTTTGGACATGCGATGATGCGATAGTGATATTGCGACTAATGGTGGACCCGATAGGGTTATAGGGGCGATTTAATGAAATTTCAAGTCCGAAATTCATGCCTGATAGTGTAATCTTGGGAAAATCTCTGTGTATTGGATTTTTCTCCATTTTCTGGTTTTTGCCTAGAAGAAGGCCCCGATCCCTCTGTAACGGCCCTTGATCACTGTGCCATGCTGCAAGTGGGCGTTTTTGGCAGACAATGATGTGTTTGAAGCCATAGAGCCATAGAGCCAGATGGCTAGTCGAACAGAAAATGCACAGAGAAGCCACAGAGCCGCAGGGGAGTAATGACATGTAGAGAAATGGTTGGGGAATCCACAAAGCTGGGAAAATGCCTCAAAGGAGCCAGAAGTCCCAATTGACAGAGTTGTTGGCAAGAGCTGAAGGTTTCCGAGGGAGGTGGAGGACTGAGAGAGGTCACTAGAAGGTTGCTAAAGAATCATTTGGAGGTCAAGGGAATTATAGAGGCATGAAGAGGCTGAGAGAAAGATCAAAGAAGCTAGAGCTGAGAGCCAGGAGCCAGAGCCAGAGCCAGAGCCAGAGCCACGAGCCAGAGCCAAGAGCTAGAGCCAAAGCCAGAAAGCTGAGAGCTTCAGAGCCAGGAATAAGATGGTGTTCTAAGCCCATTGTGTTCTGTGTAAACCGATGGAGTTGAGCATGGAGCTTGTAAAAGAACTGTTGCCATAATCCCAGAGAGCCTAGTCGAGCTGACTAGAGCTCAAGGAGACGTAGCCCAAGAGTTTTGGGTGAACTCCATATTAAAGTTGTTGTTATGTGTGTTTGATATTTGCTACACTATTTTATTGTTACATGTATTTTATATTAGCATAAGCAAGTGAACTTAAAGCACATAACTAGTTAAAAAGTAAACACAAGAATACACCTATTTTCAAGCACATTATTAATTCCACATTTGGTTAATCATAAGGTCTTGGGAATAATTAATCTTTGGAAGTGGGAGTAGTTCTTGTAAGGTTGACAAGAAGCCTTTAGTGCCCCATTTTCAGATCATTAGGCTAGAGTAATGCTCTCTAGGCACTGCCAAGGCGAGTTATAATGCTCCCCGAACACTACCCATGTTAGTCTGAAAATTCCTAGAAGGTGTACCAAAGATCCTCACTTAAGTCACTAGTTGACGAGTGACCCTAACAACAATTTAATGGTTGTTGTCATTCTAGATCTTCAATACAAATGGAAAAACTGCAGTAAAAGAAAACAAGATCCAAAACAAATAGCAACAAAATAATGTATCCAGAATAATAACCCAAATGGAAAGACAATTTTAAATGAATAAATCTTTATTGAAAACACCTGGTGAAGGAGATCTACAGATTAGTCTATAAGTCCCCCTCTAGCGGATGGGTCCTTTGATATCCTTGATGCTTTAGACATAGAACTCCCTCTCCCAATCGTGTGAAAAAACCCAAACAAATATGAAGAACTCAAAGGGGAGCTCAAGAAAATGACGATAATGTAGACGATGATAATGATCATGGTCAAGAATGGATGAAAAAACCCTCCTCTATATATCAAAGTATGGAGTTAATCTCTAAAATAAAGAATAATAAAATATTATTCAACAAATTCATATCTAACTACTTGGAATACTTTATTATATTTATTAGAGAGGGAAAAGGAATTTAAAATGGTTAAATTCCTTTTTTTAGAAATAATTAACAAATAAAATTATTTATTAATTTTTTCGTGAGAAACAAGAACGGTGTGAAATGAAAATAATTATTAAATAGTGATTTAATAATTATTCTAATAACAAAAATAAGGAAATTCAAATCAATAATGATTTATTTAAATATTCCTAAGGGATTTAGTCAAATGTGACAAAGAAAAATAGTGATTTAATAGTAATTCCTAGATAAAATTAAATAAATAATGATTTATATAATTATTCTCATGGGTTATTTTTATTTAAATCAGAAAATAATTTAATAAAAGTGGTTTACTAAATTATTTTCCACAGTGAAAGTGATTTTACTATAGTAAAATTAAATCCACATGGTGTATTTCGATCCACTGGTTAGAAATGGCTAGGTGATAATTTTTTTGTGATAACAACCCAGGTGAGTGATAGCTCTCGCCAGACACTACCAAGGCAATTTAGTCTTTAGGCTATTGCTCTATTTTACTAGCGTTCCAGGATTTGAGCCACCTTTGTTGGCCCAAAGCCCAAGACACTTCCCAGAAAGGAATTATCACTTAAAATTAGTAAGAATTCAAGGAAACAAGGATGCAAAATCAATAAGCTGAATAAGATCATAACTAGACCCCTACTAGCCATGATAGGCATTTCGTCAAAAATATCATCAATATGTAACCTACAGGTGTAAACAACATAATTAAGTGTAGGGATCTCATACTTATCTGAGAATCACCATGAACTATCTCATGTCATTTTCTCCCTTATCATTTATTAGATCATAGATACATTATCCATTCAGATACAAGTAAAAACATATTGAGAGCCATACACATATGTTGTCACAAAATATACATATAACCATCATAATAGGAACATAAATACAATGGACATATTAGCCATCAAAATCCATGTATGCATCAGTACTTTTACACATGAAAATCAAGGGAATGAATTTCTCATTAATGAATGCAATTAACCAACCAAAGATGGGACTACCACATTCCACCCAACCATAAATTGGCTTAGCCAAGTGTCTCTTCAGCCAATCAACCTCGTTCCATATTCCAAGCATGAATGTGGAACTCATAGAACATATAGAAAAACACCAATCAACATGAATGACACTGGAGTTCTCCGCCTACACCGTGAGGAATTTGAGTGCCTCCTAGTCTCTCAAGCTTTATTATGCATCCACAGTTTGATCTAGGGATCACTATGCCCTACACTGAGACATAATCTACAGGCTTTACCATGCATCCCATACCGAGATCACTAGGCCCAATGGAGAGAAAATCCCGCTCTTGGCTTTATAATATATCCGACCATTCACCGACAAGGATTCCTATGCCCACCGAGGCACACAATTTGGATTTACTGCAAACCATAGTCTGGTTCAAGGGTTACTAGTCCACTGGCTTCGTGATCCTCATTCTGATTCAGGGACTACTCAGACCATGTGTTTTTCATTTCAAAGATCCACCCCACTCATCTTCGAATCCAATCTGGTCATCCCACATAAACCGCATGAGAGACCCCATCTCATTAAAGCTATCATTAAATGGAAACACTAGGCTGAAAATACTGTCACACCTGGAAAAACCCATGCCATGGTAGAAAAGAACCACATGTAATCCCATGCAATCCAAATCTATCAAGGAGAATACACATGCAAGTTGATACCTACAATGAAGCTTATTGTAGATGCTTGATCCTGCATTTCCCTACTTGATCGTTGCTTCCTTTTGCCTTCTTTTCCTTTCTTGAACTAATGCCAAAGTGATCCAAGAAAATCTAACTGTCAAGAGTATGAGAGAGAGAGAAAATAATGAGAATGCTCCAAAATACACTGATAAAATGTAACACTCACCAAGATTGACCACTAATCCTCAGAAGCATTTTTATCAATGAGGCCTCTATTTTCTTCATTTTCCATCATTTTCCTTCAATTTCCTCCTCACATGCAACCTGTGACCTTTCACCTCCCTTTTCTCCATATTTTCTTTATTTTCATAAATAAATGTGCCAAAAATGCCATTCTGCCTTTCCAAAGCCTTGGCCATTGCCTTTGCCAATAAATAATAAACAACCAAATGAACACCCCCTGTGATGTCTTTCCCAACATTCAGTTTGGAATAAGTGTCCCATCCACTGTGGTTATTGTTTTTAACTTTTATTACATGGAATTTTCACCAGGGCTATTACACATACCATGGTTTTTGCTGCACAAAAGTACTGATTGAGACATTAATTCCATGATTCTCTGTTATGAACTTATTGAATGAATCTATCTAAGTGGTGTCAAAGATATGTTTTTCATGTTCTTCGTACTGATTCCGTGCTATTCTTTATCGCATCACATCACTTGCTTTTGGTGAAACAAGTGAAATTTTCATCCAATATTCATATATTATTTTCTTAACATCTTCTCCAAGTCTATCTTTGTATGGTTTCCTACGAATAACTTCCCAACAAGCAAGCTCATCGTTTACATCTATTTTCAATTGAAATTTCCTATGTTTGTGCAATGTTTTTTGTGACATCCCTAATATTTTTGCCATAGATTTTACCGTTGAAAATAATACTGAGAGGGGGGGTGAATCAGTATTATCTAGTCCTTTTAACAATTCTTCCTTATTTATACTTTGAATTATTTTTGCATATCAGTACCATAAAACAATGAGCATGAACAAGAAAAACAGAGAGTCACATCAAAGAACACCAGATATAAGGTGGAAACCCAATGTGGGTGAAAACCACCTGCTGCAATATGTCTCTATCTTCTTTCAAATTAGAAACTCCTTTTACAATGGTTTTGTACTGGTGCAGTCCTTTACCAGTACGCAGCTGCAACCTGCAGAGAGCTACAACTCTCTCGTTTTCCAGTCTCTCCTAGAAGGGAGCTACAACCCCCTACTTCTTTTCTTTCAAGGACCACTTTTCATAAATTTTCAAACTGGATCCATAAATATCAAATGATCATCAAGTACCAGTAAGTCACCCAGATAACCAGATCCACAATAACAGAAAACTAAACCCAGAACACCTTTTGTGGCGTCTCCTGCGGCGCCTCCTGCGGCGTCTCCTGCGACGCCTCCTGCGGCGTCTCCTGCGGCGCCTTCTGTGGCGTCTCCTGTGGTGCCTCCTACGGTGTCTCCTACGGCGCCTCCTGTGGCGTCTCCTGTGGCGCCTCCTGTGGCGTCTCCTGCGTCGCCTCCTGCGGCGTCTTCTGCGGCGCCTCCTGCGGCGTCTCCTGAGGCGCCTCCTGCGGCATCTCCTGCAGCGCCTCCTGCGACGTCTCCTGCAGTGCCTCTGCACTTCCGCAGCTGCAGCGCTCGAGAGATCACCCTTCACAGATTCGCTTTCCACTTCACTTTCATATAGATCGAGCTTTTGAACAATAACCCAATATTTCAGATCTTAAGATATTCAACCCAAAAGCATACACAAGCCAAATGATCTCCTTTGCTTTATATAGGCAAGCTCTTCCTCAAATCATGGACCAATACCACACAGGCCAAAACCATAACAAACCAATACCATCAACTCAATACTAGGGATCAACACGTCTGTCGAGATGCCATGGTCTGAAAACCATAGGTTCAAATTCCAAGGACTAACTACCATGGACCAAAGGTAAGTTTTCCCACATGAAATAAACTTTTCAACACATCTGTCGAGATGCCATGGTCCAAAAACCATAGGTTCAAATTCCAAGGACTAACTACCATGGACCAAAGGTAAGTTTTCCAACATGAAATAAACTTTTCTCTGCATAAAATTCCGTGAACTTTTCTCCACATGAAATAAAATTTTATAAACTTTCCTCTGCATAAAATTCCGTGAACTTTTCTCCTGCGTACTGCTTAATTCTCATCATATTGAGAGCCATGCCATGGGTGTTTCCATCAAGTACAACATCTGTAACATATAACCATACTGGAAACATAATTCCAACAATCTCCCCCTTTGGACTTGATGGCAACCTCAAAAACTTCAGCGACATTCTCCCCCTTTGACATCAAGGGCAAAGGGTTATGCTCCCACTAAGAACATGGTCCCCCTGAATATGAACCAGATCTGCAAAGAAGAACCATAAACCACCAGACACCATGAATTACCAAGAAAGAGATAGAGACATATTGCAGCTATATTCAGACCATCTCCCATGATCTCCTTTTGTACATCCTCCATAATGCCAACAATTCATTATATTCTCCCCCTGTACCTGTGTCGCAACCCAGCACATGTACGCATATACCCCAGATGAATCATGCATACAACCAACAATCAGAAGAGTCTCAACAATAAGATGATGCATCAACAACCCCCAGCTTTTGCCTGAGGTAAGTATCCCTGGGCAATGGTTTGGTGAGAATATCAGCAACTTGTTCCTTAGAAGGAACATACTCCAACTTGACCTTTTGTTCAAGCACTTGTTACCAGAGAAAACGATAATTGATTGGTATGTGCTTGGTTTTTGAATGCATCACAGGATTCTTTGAGATGTTGATTGCACTTGTGTTATCGCATGAGATAGAGATAGGTGGTGTACAAGTGATTTGAAAATCCTGCAAGGTCTGCATCACCCAAAGGAGTTGAGTGCACCAAGATGTAGCAACAACATATTCCGCTTCAGTTGTAGATAAGGCAATCAAACTCTATTTCTTGCTGAACCAA
>APFE030795575.1:71345-117650 GCA_000404065.3 Pinus taeda
GATGCCATGGTCCAAAAACCATAGGTTCAAATTCCAAGGACTAACTACCATGGACCAAAGGTAAGTTTTCCCACATGAAATAAACTTTTCTATGCATAAAATTCCGTGAACTTTTCTCCACATGAAATAAACTTTTATAAACTTTTCTCTGCATAAAATTCCGTGAACTTTTCTCCTGCGTACTTCTTAATTCTCATCATTATTGAGAGCCATGCCATGGGTGTTGCCATCAAGTACAACATCTGTAACATATAACCATACTAGAAACATAATGCCAACAATCTCCCCCTTTGGACTTGATGGCAACCTCAAAAACTTCAGCGACATTTACTAAACGATTTTCCTTAGTACTTGATGAAACCACTACCATTTGTATTTCCCTGCGTGCATCTACATTATTTTTCTTTATAGATATTCCAAAAAAAAATAGAGTGCTATTTATATTTTGAATCACATTTTCCTTCATCTTTTTATCTTTCGTTGAACTTTGAATACCCAATAGAGTTGTAGCATCTTTTAATTTCTTTGATCTTAAGAGACCTCTGAAAATTTGAGCTTGATATGTCATACTTTCATATTTGAAAAATTTCTCAATAATGACCTTAACACGATATCTTATAACATGGTCAGATTTTTTATCTCCGTATATGTCAATGTCAACATTTTCTAACATCCCGACATTGATTTCATCTGCACATATGAAAATTAAATGTAAATGGGTATAAATATTCATTAAATAATAAAATTTAAAAATAGAGCTTTAATGAAATTGAAATTAATAAATATATATAATTTCAATAATAGACATGATATATATATATATATATATATATATATATATATATTATATATATATATTATATTATATATTACTTAATGGTGATTCAACTTCTTCACTTGAATCTCTTTCAACATATTCAACAACATCATAAATCATTCGTTCATTATATTTTTCACTTTTTGTTTCAAAATTTTCAATCTCATCATCAATGTTCTAAGGAATATCTCTCTCTTTACATTGCAAAATATTTTTCAAATTAATTCATCAAATAAAAATTAAATTTCACAATACACTAGTTAAATTTTAAATATCATTTATAATTACACTAAAGTTGTTTCCTTTGAGGCTTCAGCTAGGCAAACATTGTTCAGCCAAGCCAATTGTAGAGCTCTTTTTTCGCCTTCCTTCATCCAACCAAAATATGACACGTAGAACTGGTACGAGGTCAATAAATTCGCTAAAAGTGCGTTGAAATTGCGGCATTCATCCTTCCCCCATTACCCTCATCACAACCATATGAATTCTCATATGTTACAAAGATCATACCTCGCAGCGTTGTCTGTATTGAACTCATGAGTCACCTCAACACTCTTCGATGACGATGTCGTTGCTCATTAGAAGAGAGTCACCTCAACAGCTATTAAACTCTGTCAATGAAGTCCAAGCTCAAGGACTGCCGATAGGCCTAGAAATGCATTTACTGTCCTCATCCTATTGACTCTCATCACATGGATGCCATTTTTCAACATGGTATAGTACCTATCATGCGTCGTATAACAAAGATAACAAGGGGATCACCATGTTTCAGAGAATAGAGATCGGCTACGCCATTTGAGCATTATCTATTCTCACGGTTGGTTTAGCTGAAGTGAAAAGGAGGAGCATTGCCCAAAGCTAGGTCCTCGTACACTATCCATCATCCATTGTCCCCATATCTGCATTGTGGCTTCTTCCCTAGTATTGCATCACCAGTGGACTATCCATTAGCGATTTTCCTCATCTCTGCATTGTGGCTTCTTACCTAGTATTATACCCCCTACCTGGGACAAGCATTCCACACGATCAGTAACCTGATTTTCCTACTGTATTTGAATGATTGCAGCTCTTGGATTAGCCTATATTGGTCTGAAATGTGGGTCCTATTACAAATGGAGCCATGCTACATCAACGATATATGTGGGCAGTGGATAGGTGGAATGTATTCTCGACCTTATTGCAGCTTGCTTCAGATCATTTCGATCTAGAAATATCAGTAGTTATGATTGCCTTCAAGTGAACTACCAAGAGTGGCTAGGTGCACAATTAGCAATGATTAGGTGTGTGGAAGGGGAAATTGTTGTGTATCTTGAGAGATTGAGATAGAGAGGTGGATGGCAGGTTCAAGTCAAATTGCGACCTGTAGGACATACTGCAAGATGGGTTTACTTTTTGTATTTAACATCCTACCATTTTATGCCTAGTAAAGACATCTTCATGGACTTGTAACAAACCTAATGCATGAAAATATGTTTGAGATGCTCAGTTTTTTAACAAGTGCTCTTTTATTTCTTACTAGACTCTGTCTGGTTCTACAGCATAATCCGTAAGGATTCGGTTAATTTGGACCAATTTATGTTTCCCTTAGACCTACTTAGGAAACAAACATTATTCATTCAATGAAACCATATTGGGAAGGGTCAGTGTCTTCATTTCAATGAA
Organism: Pinus taeda; assembly: GCA_000404065.3. Classification (NCBI taxonomy): domain Eukaryota; kingdom Viridiplantae; phylum Streptophyta; class Pinopsida; order Pinales; family Pinaceae; genus Pinus; species Pinus taeda. The sequence goes on from APFE030795575.1 coordinate 73,825, forward strand.
GACTGTGGTCCTTTTGGGCTCTCTAGTTCCAGATCCTTTGTCCCTTGCAATGATGGAGAATATCATCGCCAAAATTTTTCTTTTGCATTCCTCTAATCTAGAATTATTTTATCTATCCAATATGTGCACCAATGCATTGATAGCCATTGGCGGTTTACACAGTACAACGTATACAAATATGTTTAGTGTGTAGCATGGAGAAATGTTCAACAACTCAAGGTATGTGATTCCCTAGAGAGGGAAATATTGCTTCCTATGCTTTTCGCCTCCACTCGTCTCATTACACACACTCTACATCTACATTTCATCGCATCTTCTAACCCATTTTTCTAGATTCAACCATCTCACCACTTGCAACTTCAACTATGTGGAATTGACAAACCACTCTTTAGCTTGATTTATTTCACATTCCCCTCTTCTTCAAAATCTCATATTACTTAATTGCATTGACCTGTAGCAGCCTACCATCTCAGCTCCCAAAATTACATATGTAAAAGTGCAATATGGTGTGGAGGCTTTAACAATGAACTGCCCCAAGCTTAATACCTTGCATGCATAATAAAGGATTTGAGGGTGAATGGGATACTGTTTCATGAGATTTTATGTTCAATTTGGGAACTCAACATGCAGGGTGGAAGTAATTTGATTGGACTGAAAATGAAATTTCCTCCTGAGGCATACAATTTCTCAGCAGAGAGATTTATTGACATAATAGGGAGCTTCAAGTTATTAAAGTTGCTAGTAATGTTTGTGGGGCCTTTGCTTGAAAGTGAAAATGAGATGGATATTTCTCTTCTCAATGTGTTCAAGAGGTTTCCTCATCTTGAGGAACTATACATGGGTGATAACTTTCTCTTGGTAATAACAAAATATCTGTTGGAAATAATACTGAGAGGGGGGGGTGAATCAGTATTATCACATTAATAAAACTTTTTCATTTCCATAATCAGATTCATATATGCTACTTCCACAACTTCTTATGATTAAGTTAATTGATCTTCAAGGAGTGCATTAGAACATTATCAACCATATTATCAGTTAACAGACGCAGTAACATAGAATAGATCATCACACATAAGGCACACACATGAACACCACGATATAAGGTGGAAACCCAATGCGGGAGAAAACCACCTGCTGCAAGTCATCTCAATCTTCTTCTTAATAAGAAAATCCTTTTACAATATTTTGTACTGGTGAAGCCTTATACCAGTATGGGAGCTACAACCCCCTTTGCTCTTGTAATAGCCGATCCATTTACTAGTATGCAGGCTACTACCTGCTATAATGCTCCACATATTTCCTTTAGCTCTTGTACTAGCTTAGATACTAGTACGTAGGTGCTCACCTACAATCTTCTCTCCTCCAGGTACCACGTTTCATCAATTTTCATACTGGGCCCAATAACAACATTTAAGCTCATAATCAACCAACCTTCTGAATTACCCAAGCACTAGATCAATACATATACAAGTGAGTCATCAACTAGATCTAGTCAATTAGATCACATAAAGATGAGCTATTAAGAACCTAATCCATTCATCCATCAATGTACAAGCATTTAATCAATCACCTCTCAGACTGCTGTTATCAGAACATGATATCAGACATCAGACATTACTTCAAAACCCAGATCACAGCAATGATAAACATGTACAGCTAAATAGACTTCAAGAGAAGTACGCAGCTTCACCCATATAACAGATGCGTATAAGTACGCACTGTATCCAACTGCTTCCCTACGTACGTGCGCACTATGCCTCACAGACTTCCTGCGTACGTGCGCCCTATGTCCAATGAACTGCCTGCGCCCCTCCGCATCTGCAGAACTTCTGGTCCTCCGTATCTGCGCAACTGCAATGCTTCTGTGGCTGCGTATCTCCGCACTTTTCTTTCACTGGACCTGCGTACCTCCAGGTATAGATAATTTCGAGACTTCAAGAATAACCCAGACTGTTAGATCTACAGATCTAAACATGCGCCGAGGAGATATCATCCCATTAGTAGATCCGACTTGTAGTTCTCATGTTTCTCCTTGATTTAGATGTAGCTATCTCTCATAACCCATCACTAGAATCTCAGATCTAGCTTCTTAAGATATTCAACCCAAGAACATACTTAAGCCAAATGATCTCCTTTGCTTTATATAGGCAAGCTCTTCCTCAAACCATGGACCATGGAGCTCAATAATAATAATAAAATAAGACAATACCATGGGCCAAAACCATGATAACACAATACCGTCGGCTAAATACCATGAGAAACCCCACGTGTGGGCACTTTACTGCCTTGAAGTGTGTGCACTGGGGTATGCACCTCATGAATGGGTATCTTGCGGGTCTGTATGCACTTTATATAAGACATGCCTGCGTGTACGCACCTTTTGTACGGTGTGCCTGCGTACTTCAATATTTGAGAGCTAATCATCAATCTCTGCTACTGTCCTGTTGTACAGTGATCCATCACCTGAATGGGTTGCCATCAAGGACAACACTTTAGCCATAATGCCAACAATCTCCCCCTTTGGACTTGATGGCAAAGCTTGCTAAGAACTTGCCATTTGATTCCTTTGAGCTGTCCCGCATCTATGTATTATGTCACAGGATTCATCTGAATGTATATAAGTGAGATGATCTTCTATGAGAGGGTTGCCATCAAGTACAACACATGCAACATAATGCCAACAATATCTACATAATTTTGGTCGGCTTAGTGTAATAAATGCCTCCATGGTTTTGTGTTTGAATTTGCTTCCAATATGTGTTATGGTATCTATAATATGCAGACATCTTAGACAAGGCATTATGTTGATCTGGTTTAGTAAACAGATTATCCAGGTCTTCTTACACTTATGTACATCTTACGATAGGTAGGCATGCAGATGTGGATTGTTTATTCCATGCATTTGAGAAGAAAATTATTCACTTTGATCCATTATTATGAAATACCAGAATTTGCAATCAACATAAATTAAAAATACCTTAGCTTACAAAAAGCAAATGCCAACTATATATGTACATATATACGTGCTATAAAACTCTTCATTGGTATTGTTGTTTTCCATGATATTCATCATTCATATGTATGCCTTTTACCTTGTAAATGAAGGAAAAGATGGTTGACTGTAGTTTTGAAATGTAATGTAGGAGCTAGCAAACCATGCTATACCTTTGTCTAAACTACCCACTCTCTAAACTCCATAATATACAGATGCACATAGATATAGATGGAACTAGTAATAGGGAAATATGTGTATTAGGTTTCCTTCTTCAGAGCACCCATGCTCTTAAGGAGATGGAATTTCAACTAACTAATGATGTAGATTCAAAAACTCCATTGTATACAGGGTTTTAATAAAACATGTTATATTTGAATAGAGATACAAAGCAAGCAAGGATAATGGTATCAAAATCCTCTTATAAAATGCAAGCTTCAAAATAATTGAACTGATGACTAGTAAAAAAGGATTTCCTTTTCCTTTTTTTTTCCATAACGGAAGGTATTGCCAACGAGACTTTGGAGAACGTTAGAAAGAATACCATTTGATATTCTAGAATGGAAATTCAAGATGGTATTGGTTATGTTCTTTAAGAATCTACTTAATAAGTTAAATGGAGTTCATCGAGGTTGGGAAGGGCTTAAACTAAGAAAGGAATATAATCATATTTTCCAAGATCAATAATATTGTATTTTATAAGACAAACAAAATGAAATTTATTTTTAAGAGAGAAAACAAAATTCTATAAATTAATGCAAAGACCACAAGTCACATGAGTTATTTAAAAACAATGATGTAATTATAATTTAAGGTTTAAAAAATAAAGATTAGAGATATTGTTAAATAACATTGGTCGAAGTCAATAAATCTTCCATAGTCAAATATAGATTTTTTACAAAATAAAATAACATATTTTCCCATAAATATTGTAATGATATAGATTTTTTTTAAATAATATTAAAATACATATAATTTAAATTAAATTACAATTTTGGAATATTAATATTTATAAATAATTTTTTATGTAACTTGTAAAATTTAAAAAAAAAAATAATTACAAAGAATTTATTACACTGAATTTTCTATTCATTTATTCCTTTGATGTACCTTTGCACCTTTAGGGGTAATTGCTAGTATTTACATTTACATACCTGCTTCAACTTCTAGTTGAGATTGATTTGGCCTTTCAATGTTTGCACGCTCTTCCTTCTTTATTTCGTAATAGTTTCTCTTGTATTCTCTACGAGCCTCAATGTCTCTTGCTCGATCATATTTTCTCTTGCAATTTCTTTCATTTTCCATGATAATTTGATCTATGTAGATTTTTTAAATCCAACCCAAAAAATTTAATTTCAAAATCCGGCAAAAAAACTCGCTTTCAAAATTTCTACCAAAAAACTCACTTTAAAAATTTAGCACAAAAAACTTACTTTCAAAAAAACTCACTTTAAAAATTTAGCCAAAAAATTACTTAAAAAAAACTCACTTTAAAAATTCAACACACAAAAATTCATCCCAAAAGATTGACTTTAAAAATTATGTTAAAAAATCTCACTTAAAAAATTTTGGCCCAAAAGACTTTAAAAATTGAGCTAAAAATGTCACTTAAAAAATTCAGCCCAAAAGACTTACTTTAAAAATTAAGCTAAAAAATCCCACTTAAAAAATTCAACCCAAAAGACTTACTTTAAAAATTAAGCTAAAAAATCCTACTTAAAAAATTCAACCCAAAAAACCTACTTTAAAAATTAAGCTAAAAAAACCCACTCAAACAATTCAGCCCAAAAGACTTACTTTAAAAATGTAGTCCAAAACTTTTCCTCCAAAAAAGTCAGCATAGAAGATTTAGTTTAAAAGTTCACTCCAAATGAGGAAAGAGTGCGGAAATAATGTTTCGGCTCCATTTATTTGTATCGTTCAGGCGAAAGTTTTTTTTTTTAGATGGTCGCATCATTTCATTTTTGCGGCCGACATAAAATTTTGACACATTTATGGCCAAACTTTATAAATATTTCAGCTGAACTTTAAATTAATTTAGCTGAATTATTTCTCCATTTATCTTAACGAGTGTTAGCAACAAACACAAGTTCGACCGAATGTGGTTTTAGTTCGGCCAAATTGTTTTAACCTACAACCTTGCAACATCTCGGCTTTGGTCACCTTTTTCCAATTTCGAAATGCTTAAATTCCATCAAACTTGGTGAATTTACTGTCAGAACCAATACTAGCATTTACAGAACTGAAACTACTTTCAGTAGATATAAATTTTACGGAAATTCATAGAAATTCGCTAATTTTAATTAATAAAGAAATTTGTCCAAAAAAACTCTAAAGGTCATTATGATTCATTGAAATCAAAAATCTGTATCTTCCAAAGTACACTATAAAAAAAATATGAAAAATTTTGGTTCATTACATTTATCCGCCTTCTGTAATGGGTAGCTTTTAGTTTTTTGGTTTATAACTAATATGTTGAGAAATTTGATGCTCAACTAAACATATTCAAAATCTGTAGTTTTTTCATATTTGTTCAATTCAAAAAATTCTAGTAATTGTGATGTGCATCAGTTGGTTTTGTAAATATAGCGATATTGAAGTAGAATCTGTCTAGATTGTGGCAACACAATTTTTTTTTATCAAAAACACCAAGTCAACAAAGAATACACTAGTGCTGAAAAACATGACATGTTATGAATCCCTTCATATTTAAAGAACACACAGCCAAACAATCGTTAAGTTGACATATCAAATGTGAATAAAAAAATTCCAAAAAATAAGTAATAGAAAGCTAATAACATTTTTTTATAAGTTTTCTTTTTATTGTAAAATGAAATTTTAAACAGAAAAAATGCTTTGGTTTGTTTAAAGTTGAAGAACTTTTAAAAATGATATTTTTTCCTCAACAAAAGGGCAAAAAGTGTAACTCAACTTCACATTTTCACCCATTAGGGAGATGGGCATCAAGGCATCAAAATCACAAACCCTATTGACACCAAAGAAAATGAAAAGGAAAACAGGAAGGAAGTTGAATAGCATATCCCTTCAGGAATTGGGAGCAATGTTGATCAACTTTGGTAAGATGAGAGCTCTAAGCTCGTGGCCTAATCTTCGTACTTAAAAATGAAATTTGTAACATGGAATTTAAGAGGACTAAATAGTCGACAAAAATAAATATTGTTAAGTAAAAAGATAAAAGTGCAACATTTAGATTGTGTGTTTCTTCAAGAAACGAAATGCTCAATAGAGAAGATTAAGGAAGTGAGTAGGAAGTTAGGAAGGGGGTACACATACTTAGAGGTGGAAGGTCAAAGTATTGCAAGGGGATTGGTGCCCTGGTAGATCCCTCGGGTTTCGAATGTAATAGATGTAGAAGCCACTAGATTCTTCCTATCTATGGAGATGTAGATAATAGGAATCCATGGGTCAATTGTGTTCACGGATGTTTATGGCATACAAAGGATAGATGATAAATTAAGCTTTATCCAAGCCCTTAAGGATCTCAGAGACAAAAATTTCCATCTCCGCTAGATAATAGAGGTTTTATCCACCTATTTTGTTGAAAATAGTGTAACTAGGTTCAGTCTTCATTATGTCAATTTTTTGCATTAATGTATTTTTGTATTAAAAGAATTATTTTTTCTCTAATTAAGATCTCAAGACAAATCATGTAAAACTAAAGACAATCATGTATTATTTATGTAAATGAAATGAATGTAATTCCTTCTAGATCATCAAAGAAATACTCAAATGTGTACCCACAGATTTACTCAAGAAAACCACTCAAAGGAAGACTATGGAAGCCTTCTAGATTCACGTCAGCCAACTAATTAACCAAAGGGACATGTCGGCCTAATCTAGGCTCACGTTGGCTCAATAGATGAGAGAGAAAGCCTATATATAGGCTACATTTGGCTCCTCCTATAATGCAATCCATTCCATCTCTCTCACGAACAAGAGCAGCAACATTAAGGTCGAAGAAAGGAAGGGTAGCCGTAGCAAGTGAGGAAGTCTGTCCCCTCATGCGAAGTCACCAATGAGCCTACTCCTCACGACATTCATATCTAGGTTAGGCTCTTACATTACTTAACCGTATGGTTGGTTTGAAGGGTTGTTATAGCCACAAATACAAGAAGGATATTGTTGTTGAAAGGTGCGAGGGTATCATAGGGCTAGGAGAGCCCCAACTCCATTTTCGCGTATACACTCGTTCTAAAATCAAAGTCTTTTATCTTCCCTGTGTTGGACAGTTGACACTGCTACGCCTTTGAACTCTTGTAGACAAGCCCTAATCACCACTCTAGCAACATATGGGGCATCTACATGTAATGTGAGGAAAGATCGAGGCTAGGAGAGTGTATTCGAATTATTTGGTGTAGATTGTCATGCTCATGCATTGTAGAATTGTACAGTATGATTGGGTACACATTTTGAGTTATTGTCATTTAATTTTGAAGGCATTTCTGAGACAATTTTTGGGTCATGTAACTTCTCAATAAAGATTCTTTAAGAAATAGTTCAAAGGATTTTTCCTCTCAGATTTTGGAGAGGTTTTTGCCCTAGCATTGTGCCAATATCCTGTGTACATGTGCATGATTGATTTTCTTGTTTTTGATAGCTGGTTGATGATAACACTACATGTTAATAATATCAATCAAATCTCATGAAAATAATATATCAAGCAGTTATAATAGTAAAGATAAATAGAACAATTGCATTACCCTTAATTTCTCAACATGGTATCAGAGGGTGGTTCTACAAAGGGTGTAAAGAAGATCATCTCCCTCATGAAGAAAATGGTTAGCTTCATATCAGCTATGACAAACTTCATCAAAAAAGGCACAAGGAAAAGTCAGAATTTCCTCTCTAAAATTTTCTCATGAGAGAAGGAGCAGATTGGCATTGCCTTAGGGCAACTGTTGTAGGGTTTTTCTGCAACTCAGATGGGTATAATGGCACATAGACTAGGTCTCAGATGAAGGAAAGAGTGAGGAAAGTCCCTACAACTCGCACTACAGGAGAATGTTGCTTCGACCTGTCTCCTAAGCAGTCTAAACATATGTATCATAGTGATCCTACAACAGCATACCAACTCAGAGTTTATTCCAGAACGCAGTCACTTATGAATATATCATTCTCAGCATTCTTGTGAATAAATATGCCTCAACATATATACATGCTATCTCAGTTTTCTCAAACATGCATGTATTCACGGCCTAGATGGAAAGTAGATCTCGGTGGATCTACGTCATAAGCAGTTGATGTGATAAAAGGAACTTTAGAATCCTTATTGTCCTCACTGTCTCAACTCAACAGAGATCACGTTAATCCTGAAGGTGCTATCTCAGTCTCAACATATAGATATTACTATTTCAACATACACTCTTGGTATAATTACATTGAAGAAAATTTTGGTGATGATTGTGTCTACTGCAGTCTAGACATAACAAAGAGTAGTAACGAGGGTTACAAGCAGTATCAAGGGCTGTTGTCTCAGCTTATTAAAAGAGAGTAGTAATAACCATGATTGTTACAGTCTAGTTCTAATGGAAGAAGCTTTGATAAATATGATCAGTGTCGGCTAGAAGAGACAAGGATCATGATCTCATCTACAATAAGGTGTAATCACAAGTCTTGATCTTGTTCATCAAGATCATGATCTCAATGAAAGGTGCGGAGATCACCTTTGTGGCAATATCAAGGAACAGATATGGAGCATACATTATAAGTAGTAATGAATATCTCATTGGTGTCTTAAAAGGTACAACAATAATGATCTCATTGAAGGAGCAACAAGGATGATTACAGTCATGGTGCAACAGTGACCTAATTGAAATACTAGAAGATGTACTCTATAAAACGCAGTAAAGAAGGTCATCCTCATGAGATCTCAATTGGGAGATCTGAGAAAGATTATAAGAAGACAATCAATTATTTTCTTAATAATCAAGATGTCAAGTGTCCTTGGGACAATGAAGCTTCCTCATCTAACAACTTATGGTACTTGTGCAAAATGGGAAAAGGAAAAGTTGTGGAAAAACGTGTTGAAGGTTAAAAGGCTATAGCATGAGAAGGGAATTTTGGTCCTCAAACAAGGCAATTTAGTATAGCTAATATTCATTGCTACGGGAATATTATGGAAAGGAGATCATATCATTTGAATGATAGAGGAAGCTAAAGGAAAGACAGAGTAATAGATCTCCAGTATGAATGAGATGGTATCCCTCTTAAAAGGATCTTATCAGAAGTCCTTGCATATATGATCATAGTAAGAAGATGCATCATGGCCTCACGAAAGCAAGAGATCATATGGGAATCATGAAGGACATAGCTCTTGGGAATCTCATTAAAGGAAAGGAAGAAGTAATCCATGACAAAGGAAGCATTTGCCAGATGGGGATATACAAGAACTTGAAGACTCTTTGATGGAAACCTCAGTGGAGGATCCCCTAGTCAGGAAAGGAAGCAAGTGTTGCATCAAGCAATCAAACTTTTGGTAATCATGAGATGATGATCCGATGACATGAGAAATGAAGAAGATCAAGGGATTGAATGTATTTTCAATCAAGAAATCTAATGGAAGTAGCAAAGGTAAAAAGAGGTGTGTATGCTTGTGTTTATATTTAATATTGTAATATCATGTCATATGGTTGCAGGTAACATAGATCAAGCATGATTAAAAGGAAAAATGATCTCCTCCTCTAAAAGGATACAAAAGCAAATAAGTCACATTAGATGAAATCAATATGATATCCTCATATGAAGTATGAGGTGGTTGACTACGATTGAAGAACTCTAATTGAAATCTCTTGGGATGGAAGATGTGGGGATGGAAGAGATAATGAAGTATGCAACCATGATGAAGGAAATCAACATCTAGAGGAGCAAGAAAACGTGACCAGGAAATATCCCAAAAATATGTGAAGACTCTGATGGAAGTCTGAAAAACAAAAGAAAAGAAAATGAAGACCCTTGACAACAGATATCATTGGGAGATGTGTCAACATGTATGCAGGATGTTGATACCTATAAGAAGATGTCACTAGAAAAAGGCCATCACCAAAAGGTAATAAGTGATTTGTTTTTTTTTGGGTGTCTGACCTCTTGGAAAAGTCTAGGTATGTGTGCATGGCCATGGTAAGAAGAGTTGTGAAGGATGTCACAACTATGTACATCGTGATATAGAACAATCACCGTTGAAGGAAATGCGAATATAGATGCCCTATGAAGGAATCCCCAGATGTAAAGCCAAGGAGGATACTTTCTAAGATGACATGATGGAGGAAAGGGATGGAAGGATGAACCCTACATATGAAGAAATTTATGACATCGAATTCTTAGATCATCAGTCAACTGGAAGACACTATAAAGTATTGATGATAAAGTCCCTGGCTAAGAAGGATCTCTGGTAGGTTCCTATGAGTAAAGGAACTCGAACAATTTTCTGAGTGAAATGAAACTCAGAACTTGTCCCTGGTTAAGAGGGAGAGCTAGACACGACATTCTTGTCTTTCGTTTGGAAGAAATAATGGAGGATTTTGTATTCATCTGTCATCTGACACTCTTTTAGGATGTGGTAGGTCATCCACGACAAGAGTGGACAAGAGGACTGATATTCTTGAGGGTTGGGAACCCAAGATGAGAATAGTCCTAGTAGGGAATACTCAGAGAACACCTGGGTGGGTATGAACCTCAGAGAGACAATGACGAGTGTGTCTATAATTCATTGGTCTCGCCAACATTGTGCTCTGATCTATTTTGGAGAGATAGAGCAGATAGTCAAGGACTTGCTATATGGAAGCAATGTTGGTTGAAATGATGCTATAACAGATGGATAACTAGTCCGCCTCTTTGATTATGAGAACTCTTGTATTGAGAATGCCCATGTACCATGTATGTATGAATACCTCCCTAGTTAATAGGGAGTGTTGAAAATAGTGTAACTAGGTTCGGTCTTCATTATGTCAAATTTTTGCATTAATGTATTTTTGTACTAAAAATATTATTTTTTCTCTAATTAAGAGCTCAATAAAAATCATGTAAAAATGAAGAGAGTGATGTATTATTTATGTAAATGAAATGAATATAAGTCCTTCTAGATCATCAAAGAAATACTCAAATGTGTACCCACAGATTTACTCAAGAAAACTGCTCAAAGGAAGACTATGGAAGCCTTCTAGATTCACGTCGGCCAAACAAATTAATCAAAGGGACATGTCGGCCTAATATAGGCTCACCTCGGTTCAATGGATGAGAGGGCAAGCCTATATATAGGCTATGTTTGGCTCCTCCTAAAATGAAATTCATTGCATCTCTCTCACGAAGAAGAGCAACAACGTTAATGTCGAACAAAGGAAGGGTAGTTGCAACAAATGAGGAAGTTTGTCCCCTCATGAAAAGTCAACAACGAGCCTACTCCTCCTCATGACATTCAATCTGGGTTAGGGTCTTGCATTACTTAACTGTATGGTTGGTTTGAAGGGTTTTTATAGCCACAAATACAAGAAGGAGACTGTTGTTGAAAGGTGTGAGGGTATCATAGGGATAGGAGAGCCCTAACTCCATTTTCACATATACACTCGTTCTGAAATCAAAGGCTTCTACTCTCGCTGTGTTGGATAGTTAACATTGTTACCCTTTTGAAGTCTTTTAAACAAGCCCTAATCACCACTCTAGCAACGTATGAGGCATCTACATGTAATGCGAGGAAAGATCGAGGCTGGGAGAGCCTATTCGAATTGTTTAGTGCAGGTTGTCATGCTCATTCATTGCAGAATTGTACAATATGATTGGGTACACATTTTGAGGTATTTTCATTTGACGCTGAAGGAATTTCTAGGTCAATTTTTGGGTCATGTAACTTATCAATAAAGATTCTATAAGAAAGAGTTCAAAGGGTTTTTCCTCTCATATTTTGGAGAGGTTTTTCCCCTGGCATGGTGCCAATATCTTGTGTACTTGTACATGATTGATTTTATTATTTTTGATAGCTGGTTTATGATAACACTACATGTTAATAATATTAATTAAATCTAAAGAAAATAATATATCAAGCAGTTATCATAGTAAACAGAAATAGAAAAATTGCATTGCCCTTAATTTCTCAACATATTTTACCCCTAGCATCAGTGTTCATTAGTCCTCATGGTTGTTTGAATTTTATAGGATTTAGACCTTCCTTTTTCTAGTCATACTTTTAAGTCGCATTGATGAAGGCTTATGAGGGTGACTGGAGCCTCCTAGTCACTCCCAACTCTTCCTTGTGCAAGAAATTGTAGCCTTTTTCACTCTTTCCTATGCCTGTGACTAGGGATCTCTTCTAGAGTGTCTTCGTCCCCAGGAGATTAGACTGAATTATCACTTATTTGAGTTGGCCATGATTTACATTTAGAACTTTACATGACTTCTCATTGTACTCATCAACTACATTCATCCTCTTGGGACCTCTCTTCTGTCTGTTTATATTGGATCATTTGGGAGGGTCAGGATAGTTCTAGAGATCTAGAGATCTATAGTCCATGCTACTATCTTGCTGCTAGAGAGAGATCTTGTGAGATTCTTGTTACTTGAGTATTTCTCTTCATGCTCATTTCCTTGCTATAGTAGGGAGACTCTGTCAGATTGTTGAGAGGAGACTTTGAGGAGAAGGTATATGATTGTAATCTGATTTTTCATTATTAATAGAAACATATGTTCCTTCCCTATATCTATTTGTATTCAAAATGTTTTATAGTTGTTTCTATGATATTTTGATCTAACGAAATTTCAAGGAAGTTCACTTGTTGTCTCTGTTTGTTTGTGGTTGTCTGTAGGGATCGAGATCAAGTGTGGACAAGGTTGATTGCTCGAGTAGAGTACGAGAATATGAATTAGACCCAAAATCCTTCCCCAACCTGTGAGGAGGCCAGACACACACATATTTCCTTGTATTATATAGAACCAACTACTTGATGCATTCTTGATTATTTAGGATGGGACACTATTATATATTTATTGGTCTTTCCTTTTTCTATCTGGTAATCTGATTTGAACATGAGATTACGTAGGAATAACTCCTTGCATGCAAATTTAGATGCAACAAGCAGGAGGCTTTAAAATGATCACTTCCCTAGAAGAAAACAAGGGTGGTCAAAGGCGCATTGACAAAGATTCTAAGACCTTTAAAATGTTCATTGATGAAGCAAATTTAATCAATATGGAGATAGGTAATGGAATCTTTACTTGGATAAACAAGCCAGGAGGGGAGCACCAAGTTGCTTCAAGGTTGATCTAGACTTACACAGGAACACAAAAAAAATATAGATATAAATATAAACGATGAAGCATAAATAAATATTCATTTCATTAATATCAAATAGCTAAGAGATTATTACAAACAGAATGTAAGTAAACTAGCTCAGGCGATGGTAGCTTATCTCTGAGAAGAGATGTGGCGGCAACATGCCTCTAAACTCTATTACAATGAGGCTCAAGGGACTTTTTATTATTTAACAACAAGGGAAAACCCTAAATAACCAAAAACATAACCCTAGGAGATGGAATTCCAAGAGTTTGTGGGCCCTGTTGGGGTTAGTTGACCAGCCAAATTCCTGGGGTCGTCACTTGGTTATATGATCTTTGTTTGGTGCATAAGATACCTCGTTAGAAATATATATCATATTATTATATAATTTACAACAATCCCACGTTGTGGACCTTTAAAAAATGTCTTTTAAGGGGTAAAAACAAGTTTGTAAGTTTAGGACCCAGAAAACTGTTAAAAATAGTAAATTTCACTATAATCAAGGAAAATGATGAAAGTAAATGGAGGTCTAGGTGGAATAGGGGGCAGACACCAATTTCCACCTGGATCAATCCTCCCCCCCTAGGAAGCAATGATCCCCATTGTGTACAATGCCTCCATCAGGTGAGGAGATTTTTGTTGAACCTATTTCCTAGTGAGCCACTTTCCCTAGTGAAGGAGTTCGCCTACTTTGACAACTTGATAAAGCTATACAATTTACTGGAAATATTTCTTGATCTACATGTCTATGATCCTATCAATTTTTCCATGTTCTATGCATCTTGGGTTGAGATTTATTGGTGTCAACTACTTAGAAATGTTTGATGTGTCCAGCAATGGAGGAAAGTATGGTTGCAGCCGATCCACATTGAATATTGGGTGCAGGCCAAGGAATGGTGGAATGTTGAGCTCCAAATAATTGTCCACTATAGCCTTAGTGATGGTTTAATTCCCATATCGAAACAGGTGAATCTTGCAGTGAGGCCCAGCGAGGCACTTCTTCTGCAAATGTAACCAAACTTTGTCACCCACTTAGAACTTGTGTGGTACTCGATGTTGATCATGACATTGTTTATACTTATAATTTTCTCTATATAATATGTCACGGACCTATTGGAAGATGTGTTGAATGTGCTCAATGAAGTTGTTAGCCCTGCCAGCTTTCGACTAAACATGAGACAAATCTACCTAAGTAGCTGCAAATTGTATGGAAACATCAATGGGACATAGTGTCTGGAATCCCAACCCCACCTAAAAGGGGTTATGGCCAGTTGCGTTGTCGAGAGCTCTATTGTAGCTATGTTGGACATAGAGAAGGATCTCATCGCATGTGCATGGGTGCTTCAAGTTGTACATGCACAAGATGTGCGCGATGATTCTGTTGATGACCTCTATTTGGCCATTAGTTTAGGGGTAGAAGGTTGTGGACTCAGTGAGCTTGGTATCCAAGAATGACCAGAGTCCTGACCAAAATTCACTTAGCAACCGACTATCCCAATCTGAGATAGTGGACTGTGGAATCCCAAAGTGTACCCATACTCATTCGATGAATAGTTTTGCAGTGGCATCTATTGTGATACTCTTGTTGTAGGCTACCAGAATGGCCATCTTAGAGAATTTATCGATGAACATGAAAGAACAGTCATTTCCACACTTGGCAGAAGGAAGGCTCGACCTCTAATCCATGGAGATGGATTCCTAGGGTTGGCTAGGAGTAGGCAAGGGAGTATACATGCCTTTCTTTTTTATTGTAGGTTTGGTAATGGCAAATGCATTGTAAGATCGGATGTACTTCCCAACATCGTTTTGAAGGTTCGACCAATAAAACTACTTCTGCATCACTGCCACTATCTTCTCTACCCCAAAATATCCAGCGACGAGACTATAGTGCACCTCGCAAATCATCTTGGCATGCTTGCTTAAAGGAACACATTAGTGTCCCAGGTGACATAACAGTGTGTCCTGGAGGTGAAATTCTAGAGCATTCTTACCTTTCAGTAGCATCCGGTATGTGGGGTCGAATTCTACATCACTCTTGTAAACATTTGGCCATTTTGAAGTCTCATGTTCACAAGAGTCGAGCACAGTGGTCAGTGTTATGACCGACGGTCGACTAAGGTGGTCTACAAAATTATTGGTCCTTCCCTTATTCCACTTGATGTTCAAATGGAACTATTGCAAGTATGTGAACCATTTATGATGGTGATCATTTTGCAACGTTCCTTGTGTCTATATGAACTGCAGGGGTCAGTGATCTATTTGGATGACCATTTACTTCCCCGTAATGTAATGCTTGCATTATCGACAGGCCTACACAATGGAATACATATCTTTTTCATAGGTGGGATTCTTTCGAATTATGTCTAAAAGTGTCTCACTATGATATGACACCGGATGCCCCTGCTAAGTAAGAACTGACCCGATAGCATAGTCTGAGGCATCTGTCTCAATCTCAAATGGTTGTTGCAGATCAGGTAATGTGAGAATTAGTGCAAAGTAGAGGTGATGTGTCAACTCGTAAAATGCCTTCTATTTGGATTCATACCAAAATAACTTTGCTTTTTCTCCGCCCTTGTTCACTTGACTCAAAGGCCAAGTGATATGAGAGAATCCCAACATGGAAGTGCAGTAGAAATTGGTAAGACCTAAAAATTTGCATATCTCTATTAGAGTGGTTAGGGCTGGTCAATCTCGAATAACTTGTATCTTGTTTATGTCCACATGCACACCTCGATCATCAATGATGTACACTAGATATTGAACTAGGGTCATACCAAAAGTGCATTTCTCTAAATTGGCAAAAAACTTTTGTTGTCGTAGGGTTTGGAGGACCTTCCGAATATGGTGTAGGTTCTCTTCCCAACTCTAGTTGAAGATCAGGATGTCGTCCAAATAAACTACCATGAATGAGTTGGTGAAGGGCCACAAGATGTTATCAAGCAGCCTCATGAAGGTTGCAGGGGAATTCACTAACCCTAAAGGCATGAGTATCCATTTGAAAGTTCCCTCCTTATATTTGAAGGCAGTCTTCCACACATTGGAGGGTTCGATTAGCACATGGTGATAATTAAACTTCAAATCAATCTTGCTAAAATATCCCCCCCCCCCCTTGTGCTAGTCTAGAAGGTCATCAATCTATAGCATTGGATACCTATTCTGAACAGTGATCTTATTCAGTGCTTGATAGTGAATACAGAGTCTATGGGTGTTCTCTTTCTTCTATACCAACACAATTGTGCTCCCTCAAGATGATGAAATTGGCCTTATATGCCCTTTCTTAAACAACTCCTGAATATGCCTCTTAATTTCATCGTTCTTTAGAACAGAGCGTTGGTATATTGATCCATTAGGTAGTGGCACACCTTGGTTTAGATCGATGGAGTGCTTGACTTGAAGGTGCACGAGTACCCTTGTGGGTGAGGAGAAGATGTACATGTCTAGAGGTTGTGGATGTTGCCATAATATTCTTCTTTCCCTAAGGGTGAATCATAAAGAAGACAACTTTCCTGGTCTGAGAAATGAGCTTACTACATTAATTCACAGAGCTCAAGGAGATGGCAGTAGGTGGTGCTACCTCTGATATCCTAAATAAATTATCTCCTGAAGAAATAAAACATTGTTAGGGCTAGAATCATAGACATTGTGATGCTTCCACAAGTATGGTTGACCACATAATACATCACAAACTACAAGAGGAGCAACATCACACATTACCTCATCTATGAAGGGCTTGATGATGTAGGGAAGGAAACATTGTTGGCTAACGCGGAGATCTTGTCCTTGGTGAAGCCACCTGGTAGTGTATGGCTACAGGTGTGGTGTAGTTAGATATGCCCAACCACTTCATTACCTTTGCTGAAATGAGATTCTTATGGCTTCCACTGTTGAAAATGAAGTACAATGGAGAACCATTAACCCACATTTGTGAGTGGAAGAGACGCTCCCCCTCTTCTGGATCATCAAGCTCAATCTTTTGGATCTTTGTGGTGGCAACGGTGGCATTGGTCTCCACATCAATCATCTTTTTCAATTTTTCATTCCCCTTTTCAAGTTCTAACTCAGAGTTAGAACATGCATCTGATTTTGAAGCCTTTATCTCATCCACCAATGACTTCTTAGCCTGACACTCACTCATGTTGTGACTGAGAATCTTATGGAATGTTGGGCATGGGATCCTCCCAAGGCATGTTTTGGGGCTTAAAATCAAGTTTTGACTAAGTCCATTATAACAACTCTGTGATTTGTGGGCGCAGAGCGCGAAGTCATAATAGAGTCATAGGGTTGTTCGCCCTTGTTTTTGTAATGTAATGCCGGTTTGAAAGATCTACCCATGGTCCATGGACCATGGGATTGTATATATAGAGCGAGGCTCTAAGTATAGAAAACATCATGGAGTGATAATCTAAGAAATCAATGAACCGGTGAGTCGAAGTGTAAGTCGTGTCTTTGGGTCATAGAGTAGGAGAAGGCTCTATAGCTAAGTGCGTGGACCCTTGCAGCTGAGTGCGCAGGGCAGGTCGAGTCTCTAACCAATTGAAAGCATTAATAAAGAGAAGTTTTACCATATTTTTGTGTATCTTTTCCTGTTTTATGCATTGAAGTATATTGGGTATGAATTGCAATTTTACTATTTATTTACTACACTAACTTATATAAATGTGCTGAGTAAGTAAATATAAGAGAAGGTAACTATTTACACGAAGATAACTAACTTTCATAAGATTATAGGTAAGATCCATGGTGTGACTTGGGGAATCAGTGCAGATTGTTGCTCCAGCAGCACGAAAGCCCCACAACCCCTGGTTAGGGCTGCACAAAAGCGAATATAGCAGGGTGCAAAGGCCACATGGGTCAGTGACATGTGTGGAGTCACCTGCACGCAGGTATTCACAGTTGGACTAAATCAACCCTTCATACATCTCAAGGGTGCAGAAACTTGGTTCCAGCACCCACCCATACTACTTCGGGTGAGACTTCAGTCCACACTTCGCAGAATGTTGTTGAAAGGGCCAGCAGTATAGGGATTTGTTTGGCTACTTAACTTTGAACCTGGGTCAAGCCCCAACAAGCCAACAAATGGTTCCGTTGTCGGGACCGGAATCTGTATAGAGATGTCTGATGTCGTATCACTGGAATCCAACTAAGAAAGAAATTGAAGGTTGGTTGGACAGGAGAATTCACGAGTTCACCGCATAGGAGAAGAGGAATTCGTGGCTATCAAAAGAAGAGTGGTTAGACTGCTACATGTACAGAGAGATCCACAAAATTTTCTTCGCACCTTTCCCTATTGAGTTGTACGATTAGATCGCGAAGATAGAAGATAGCCAAGGAAGGTGCAAGCTCTACAGTCCTATTGTGTGGACCCCAGAGTTGGTGCGCAGATTGGAAGCATCAGAAGATAAGATCACGTGCACTATTGAACACTGGCTTGATCAAATTATAGGAGGATTCATTACTAAGTTCGCGGTAGATACTTCAGTCAGCTATAGTGAGGTAGAACAATGCTTTCTCAAAGGATTGTGAGGTAAGTACGTTAAATCTCTGAAAACTTGGATTAAAATGCTACTGTGTGAAAAGAAGATTATGCGAATACATTGAAGTTCCAGGCTACGTGAATTGGAAGAATTTAAAAAAATGAAGAAAGTGCAGGATCTTTCGTGCCATGTTCTCAAAGCTTCCTTGGTGCATACCCCACCACCTCACGGGTGTAGCACGCAGTACCCATTTCAAGGCCTCGAACCGTTGTTGTTCTGACACCTCCCTTTCAAATCTATTCAAGAAAGTATCTACCTCACTTAACCCATCATAAGTAGGTAGATCGCTCACCTCTGTCGATACGTACTACAACAATATTGTCATCATGTTACAGTTTAGCGTGGTTACCTCGTGTAACCGGTTCTGCCATCGTTTTATCTCTTCGTCAGAATCCAATGTGTAGGAGCTTGATGCGCATGCATTTTGGGAAGCCTCATGCACGATTAACAGACAAGAAGGCCAAATGGAATAGTTGGAACATGGTCAATATGCATGTGTGGGCAAGGAAATTGCATGAATGGTCCCTCCAGTTGGGATGACAGAGTGTGGAAAGAATGACTGTGCAGAAGGATATCCACGTTGAAGCCTTTAGCAGAGTGTGTGAAGCACTAAACAGGATATATAATGCACAGCGGAGGGATTGGGACCTGTGAGTACCAGCATTTCTGTGGGCTTACAGGACAACGTACAAGAAACTAATGGGGCAGACACCTCCGAGGCTGAAATATGGAGCGAACAATGTAGTCTCAATAGAGGATAATATGCCTAGTCTGTGCATAGCAGCATCAGTGGATATGACAACTCGCAGAGCTTTGGAAGGAGGGATAGCGCAGCTAAACAAAGAAGAATGCTTGGAAGCAAACTGACAAGGTGATATTAGGCTCCAAGAACTCATGAAAGAAAGAGTGCGCTTCAGGGTGAAAAGCGCTCTGGTGGAAGCAGAAGTTAAGAAGCTTGAGGAAGAAATAGAGAAGGATTTTCTTGATAAGAAAATCAGAATGATAAAACAGGGTGCGCACGACTACGGTGACAAATTTGGGGACTACCACCGAGAGTTGGTTAGATTGATGCCTTGGATTGGATCGTATATTAGTAAAGGGATCACCCATGGTGGCGTGATGCAGATGGTGAAGTGCGCGACATAGACAATAAAAACAAAAGATGGATTTGTTGCAGGGAAAGTGATGGATGACCAGTTGGAACCCTATACAGGTGGCACGACCACCTGACTAGCTGTGGGAAGTATAGCCTTAGCGCTCTAGGTAGTTGAAATGAGGTGCAAGACTATAAACTACTCTCCGTGGGGGCTGCATGATGTTGGAGCCGCGTGTAGGAGAAAAGTTTCACAAGGTCCATGACCGCGCAAGGGGGGTTGCGCTGCCACGTGAGTTGGTTGGAAAATGACCGTTGTAGTCACTATTCATGATGTGATGCTTGACTTGAGACCAAATTCAGTGGGCGGCAGGCATTTAATGGGCCGTATTTGGGAAAATATATAGCCAAGGGAGCATTAATGGATCGGATTTGGGGGGGAACGGTCGAATTCATATTCAAAAGGTGTTATAAATTACAAAGAGTTACCAAGCAAACAACACTTGGTCATTTGCGAATTGAGTTGTCATGTGCCCCGAGTATCCCGAACCGAGACCTGTTTGTCCTCTAGAGAGCACTGGTTGAGCACCTGAGTGAATAGTTGAGAGATTTCCAGAAAAATGAGATGTCAACGTCTGAAGAAGCTAGGGAAATCGCAGAGATGACTGCTGAAGAAGCCGCGCAGGCCCTAACCATAGAAGATGCCCCTGAAAGCACCGGGATTGTTGCGGAAATCACTAAATCACCTTGCATGCCGAAACCAATGAAAGATAAACATCCAATGATTCTCGTGCATGTGTCCCCTCGAAACCCGCTGTGAGCTAGATTAACCATGGAGGAAAAAGGGAAAGTGGTTAACATGGAAACTGATGAGGACGAAGAAGATCTTGAGGATTTCATCATTGAAGAGGATGAGCATTAGGGCATGGAGGAAGAAACCAAGGTTGCACACCCTCCAACAAAGCTGCCCGCATATGCCCCCCCCGCAGAAGGGGAAGGAAAAGGTTCCCAAGGACCTCGATGAGAGCAAGAGCTCTCTGCAGACTTCGCTCCTCCCGGACGATATCATTTTTTGTGGGCACACACCTGGGACAGGTGCTGAACTTGAAGTTTGAAGATTGGGATCTCGCTGACCACAAGAAATTCCCTCACCTAGAGACCATACAGCTCATGAAGCCAAAGCAGAAGACCACGGCAGGAGTTATAGAATTGGAGTTGCGCAAGTGGTTACGCGGAGTTGAAAAAGCGAAGGCAACTTCTGGCCCTCACGTGCAGTAGAGAAGGGGTGATGCGGACCCACAAATGGCATCAACACAATTGAAGCGCCAGTGCCCAAGTGAGCGAACAAGGCTGCACAAGAAGGTAAAAGAGTCCAAGCTATCTATCAACCTGATCACCCTTACTGAGGGGCATATGAACGATATAAGAGAGACGATGCATGACGTCACCACAAAGGCCCTTTAGAACTTTATGAAGGAGAATCAAATTGTGTTGGGGGCCCTCCGAGCACAGATTTAGGAGGAGTACGTGCGCGCTCCTCGGGCTGGTACTCTCTTGACCAGCATCGCAATTGGGATAGCCGTAGCAAAGGAAATGTTGTGCGCTCATACAACCAACGCAATAGTGCTGCCAGAAGGGGCACTAGTTACGGCAAATGGGGCTGATAGATCTACAGTTAATACACCATAGGGGATAGGGATCAACATGGTTGGTATTATAGGATGGGGTTACAGCAGAACTACGAGCTAGGGAGAGTCACGCGTTGCAGGTGCTAAGTGAGTAAAAGATCAACATGGAGCAGTTGAGCTTGCAGCACGACGTGTCTCAAAATAGGCAGATGGTGCAGCTACTAGAAGAAGCCTTCTAGATGGTCCCTGAGCTGTCTATTCTAGCAGAAGCACCAGCAGAGGCGCGAATCCAAAGATTAGCAGCAGGGGTGCACGAGACATGAGAAGAAACGGCCAAGGTTCAGCTAGAGTTGAACCTTCAAATAGAAAAGCTGCAGTTGAAGGCACAACCGTCCACTCCTACAGAGGTACGGGAACAGTGCGCCAATGCCATTACGTCGGGGAGATCAATAGTGCAGTTAGGGACTTCACTAGAATGTTGGAGGAATCATTCGAGGTCCTCACAAATCTACAAGAGGACCGAAACATTCAACACTTAGAAACAAAGGTGCATGAGCTATAACTGCAATATGACAATGTCAAAGGGACCGTGCAGACGGTGGCCCTTACTTAGAGGCTTGCGCGAATGCAACAGGCCAATGTGATTAAAGAGCAAGTATACATAGCGCGACACAGAGAAGTCGTTTTGAAGGCATGCACTCAGCCTTGGATCGACGAGGCCTTCGTGATCATAGCAACAATTGAAGGTAACCTTGCGCAGATGCAGGGGATGTAGAAATAGATCCAGAGAAGTAATTCTGACACCACAGTCTTGAAACAATGAGTACAGGAGATTCACAGACAGCCGCTAAGTGCACTGCTGACCTCGCAGTCGTCCGAGCAGAGTTGGAGGATCTCTGCATGAAGATCTCCGCACCGACAGAGTGACTCGAGGGCTTGTCACAATGTTTTTTTTTTTGGGGATGTGGGATCCCCCCAAGGCATGTTTTGGGGCTTAAAGCCCAAGTTTTGACTAAGTCCATTATAAAGACTCCGTGATTTGTGGGCGCAGAGTGCGAAGTCATAATAGAGTCATAGGGTTGTCCGCCCTTGTTTTCGTAATGTAATGTCCGTTTGAAAGATCTACCCATGGTTCGCAGACCATGGGATTGTATAAATAGAGCGAGGCTCTAAGTATAGAAAACATCATGGAGTGATAATCTAAGAAACCAATGAAGCATTGAGTCGAAGTGTAAGTCATGTCTTTAGGTTGTAGAGTAGGAGAAGGCTCTGCAGCTGAGTGCGCAGACGCCTAATAGTCTGTAGCTGAGTGCGCAGACCCCTGCAGCTGAGTGTGCAAAGCAAGTCGAGTCTGTAACCAGTTGAAAGCATTAATAAAGCGAAGTTTTACCATACTTATGTTTATCTTTTCCTGTTTTATGCATTGAAGTATATTGCGTATGAATTACAAGTTTATTGTTTATTTACTGCGCAAACTTATATAAATGTGTTGAGTAAGTAAATATAATAGAAGGTAACTGTTTACGTGAAGATAACTAACTACCATAATAAGATAGGTAAGATGCATGGTGTGAATGTGGGAAATAATGCAGATCACTTCTCCAGCAGTGCGAAAGCCCCACAACCTTTGGTTATGGCTGTGCGAAGGTGAATATAATAGGGTGTGAAGGCCCCACAGTTCATGGAAGTGTGCAGAATAACCTGCGCATAGGTATTCACAGTTGGACTAAATCAACCCCTCAGACATCTCAAGGGTGTGAAAGCCTGGTTCCAGCACCCCCCCATACTGCTTCGAGTGAGACTTCAGTCCACGCTCCGCGGACTGTTGCCAAAAGGGCCATCAGTATAGGTATTTGTTTGGCTAATTAACTCTGAACCTAGGTCAGGCCCCAACCAGCCATCATGGAACTCACATCATTTTCCTGTGTCCTTCTTTTTCTTCATGGTGTTTCTCTTTGTATGTGGATTCATAGCTAGTCCTAGGTCACACCACCTTGGATTTGTCCTTTTTTTTGTTGATTGGGGGTGCCTTTCCCTTTCTTTGGATTCACAAATCCAAAGTCTTGATTCTTCTATTTAAATTTCTTCTTGATCTTGACAGTGTATCAATATACAAAGCCAAGCGAGGAGATGCCTAGGAACTCCATCTCATCTTGGATGTATTCGTGTAGATAGTCATGGTACTTGATTAATATATTTCACTCATAATCCTCGATGCCCAACTACGTGTGAAGGGTATGAAAATTATTTGTGAACTATGGCACATCTTAGTCCTTTCCCTGCCACAGCATGGTCCACTTCATGTATTTATCTTCATGGCTCCTGATAGGGTAATAATGCTCCTTCATGGCATCTCGGAAATAATTTCAAGTGGGTGCAACTAAAAATAGTGAGGGTTCCCCCTCTTCCTTCTTCTCACAGTAAGTTTCCCACCAATCTTTGTGGAGTGTAAAAGTAATATTTTCCTGATTAGAAAAATCATGAACCAAAAAATATCCTTCCGACATATTTAACCATTTATCTACGATGTCCATATCTATCTAGCCTTCAAATATGGAGATATCAAGGTTTACTTGTACCTTAAAGGGAGTGGCACCTCCATAGTGGATGTTAGATAAAGATGTGTCGCTTTTGGGTAGCTGCTAAAGGATCTAGGAAAAGTTATCCATCATCGCATTCCTCTATCACTTGAGAGCTTCCTCAAGCAATATTTTGAAAGGATTTCATGCTCTCTCATATTTATTTTCTTCTTCCATGGGATACCATTGGGGTTTGTGAGGCTCGTCTTGCAAAGTTTCAACGAGTTTGAGCCCTAACTCCATATACCCTGACCTCGTTGGGGACATGCAAAGAAAAAAAAAGAAAGAGTGGACCACTCTAATACCACTGATCCAAAATAATGTAGGAATGCAACAAAATACATATATAAACATAAACACAAAGATGCAGTATAAATAAATCTGTATTTCATTAATATCAAAGAACTGAAATATGCTTACAAGCCAAATAGAAATAAACTACATGCCTCTGAACTATATTACAATGAGGCTCAAGGACCTTTCTATTATTTAACACCAATGGGAAACCCTAAACAACCAAAAACCTAACCCTAGGAGATGGAATGCCAAGAGTTTGTGGGCCCCGTTGGGTTAGTTGGTCATCCAATTGTCTGAGATCGTAACTTGGTCATATGATCTCTATTTGGTGTGTACGATACCTTGTTAGAAATATTTGTCTGAGTACTACAGGATTTGCGGTAGGCTCATAGCTTAGGGAAAGGATTCTGGTGGACCTTAAAAAACCACTGTTTAGGGGGTCAAACTAGCTTCAAAATTTCAAGATCTAAAAAATTGCTAAAAATAATAAATTATGTTATCAGCAAGGAAACTTATGAAACTGACTGGAGGTCTAGGTGGAATAGGTGGGTGGCCACAAATATCCACCTAGATCAAAGGTTTGACAGATTCTTGATATTGAATGATTTATTGATGTAAGGGATGGATATGGAAGCCAATCTTCTCCCCTACAGGGGCTCAGATCATTGGTCAGTGGTGTTGACAATTGTAATGCTAGGTACCCCTAAAAATAGATCATTCATATTTGAGGCATTCTGGGTAGATCACCCCTCATTTATGAAGAATATCAAAAAATGGCGGGAAGATTCGCTCCCAATCTGGGGTTCCAAGATGTCTAATTATAGGTCAGGTTGAGATATATTAAAACCCAGCTAAGACAGTGGAACAAGACATAGTTTGGTAACATATTTCAGGTAAAAAGAGATTTGGAACTAAATATGGAGGTGTTACAAAACTTTTGAATAAAGAAGGATATACAGAGGAAAGGAAGAATGAGGAAACAAATCTTATGAAGTAATCGGAGGAAAGATGCCTTTAGGAAGAAGTCTTATGGAAACTAAATTATTTCACCATTTGAGAATTGAACACTGAAACTCTAATCGAATCCTTGGGATTAAGGATAAGATGGGGAAGTCTTGTGAAGCACACCAAGACATTAAGTTGATACTGGTTCAACACTTTCAAAAGATTGCGGAGGAACCCGTGCTTGATAGATCAGAATCCATTCAAAAGGTAGTAAATCATATTCCAAAACTAATAATAGATGAGCATAATAAGAATTTATAAACCCATCTCCATGGAATAAGTGGCTCGGGTGGTAAATGAGATTCCTAGTGGTAAGGCACCAAGTCCAGATGGATTCACCAATGATTTCTTTAGCATGTTGAGAACTAGTCAAGACAGATGTTTTTGAGGTGGTGGTTGATTGTCAAGACTCAGCTACAATCCTTAAGGCTATAAAATCTATGCTTATCGCTCTTATTTTGAATGAGGAAAAGGCAAGTACCCCTAAGAAATTTCGATTGGTATCTCCTTGCAATGTGGTATACAAGATTATATCAAAACTGGTAGCCAAACAGATCAAAACAATACTTCCTATATTCATCTTAAAAGAATAGTCAAGTTTTGTGGAAGGTAGGCAAATTCTGGATAATATGATTCATGCCCATGATATTTTCCAATCTCTAAGCCACCTAGGGAAGGCAAGGATGATAATACAACTTTACCTTTCGAAGGCGTATGATAAGATTAGTTGGGAATATATGGAGGCAGTCTTAAGGGCCTTTGGGTTTGATAATAGATGGATAAACTAGATAATGGCCTTGATCACCTCTCCTGTCTTTTCGATTTTGCTAAATGATGCTCTTGCAAAACCATTTTTCCCTTCCCGGAGAATTTACGAAGGTGATCCTATGTGACCATTCATGTTTGTTATAATGACGAAGGCCTCAGTAGAGTAATTTCAACAACTGCCAAGAATGAGGACATTAAGTGGCTCTAATTACATGAAGGATGTCTGACTACCACACATGAAAAGTTTGTCGAAGATACCATGTTGCATGGTATCTCTACAGTGAAGGAAGCTTGTTCATTCAGGCTATCATGGATACTTTTGCAACTACCTTAGGTATGGATATAAAACACTCCAAATCTGTGATTTTTTTATTCAACACACATATTGTTATTCAGAGAAATTTAACTTCTATCCTAAGATTTAAAAGGAAATGTATTCCTTCCAAATATTTGGGAGTCTCTCTAACTATTCATTCGCAGAAGAAATCAAATTGGGAGAATGTTGTCACGAGCTTCTAGTATAGGGTGAAAAGATGGATTGTTAGAGCATTGAACCTTGTAGGTAGTCTAGTCTTAACTATAGTTGTTTTGCAAGAAATTCCGAGGTATATTTTATCAATACTCGCAACTCCCAAAGGGGTTTTTCAAAAAATCAATGTAATTAAAAGGATTGTTTTATGCAGAGAAGTTGAGGATAAGAGAAAATAGACATTGTTAGCCTAGAACAATGTATGTAAACCAAAAGCTTCAGGGGTCTTGGGTCTACAAGATCCAAAGATGGCCAATAGAGTGATTGGAGCTAAACTTTGGTGATGATGGCTCAAAGGAGGGTCAACACCATGGGTCCATCTTTGGAGAGAAAAATATGCCCCTAAACAGTCTACGCACGACCTTCTTTATATATCACGGTCAATTCAATGTTCAACGATATGGAATATGGCTTGTAAAAATATATAAAACATATAAATGCATTGCTTTTGGTATATCAAGAATGGAAGTTCAGCTTTGTTTTGGGAATATTCTTCGAAAAAATAACCCAGTTTAAGTAATGAAGAGTGGCGGCCAATCAAATTATTTATTGAGAGTTAGGGTCACATATAAGTGCACCAATTTTGAGAACAGGGGTTGGATGGAAATAAATGGCGAAAGTGGAACATTAGCCTCTTTTAGAAGTATGTCTGATATGAACAAGTGGTCCATGGATTAGTAGAGGAATTAAGCTGGAGAAGAATCCTCTATAACGAGGACCATGATCAATTAAGGTGGGGGCAAAAAGAAGGTGAGTAATTTAATCTCAAGGAGGTGAAAGTGTATATAGAAGGTGCTCAAAGTGAGGCAAACTATCCATCTTGGAAGAACTGTGGTCATCACCCCAGCGGCCGAAAATTAAAACCTTCCTATGGTTGGTGTTGCACAAGAAAGTTCTCACATGGGAAAATCTAGTGAAGAGAGGCTTTATTGGAGCCTCATGGTGTTTTCTCTATGAAGCAGAGAGGAAAACCTAAATAATATTTTAAACACCTATAGTTATAAGTTTATCATATGGGATTGGATGACTTATATCTTCTGGCTAACTAATAAAATTAGGGACAATATACAAGAAATTATTAGGAAATGGGGAGGGAATTACACTAAGAATGAAATGGTAAACCTTACATTATGCTTAGTTGTTAGTTTCATCAATTGGTTAGTTTGGAAGGAAATGAACAGATGAATTTTCCACAACAAGAAGCTTTTTGCAAAACACCTGGTGGAATCAATTCAACACCAGCTGAAGGAAATGATAAGTAGTAAATGCCCCAAAATATCAGAGGAACATTCATCACCATAAGAGGAAAGAGTTTTAAAGCTCTTAGAGCTTGATTACCTTAGTATGAAGGTGTCCTGAAACAAAGATCTTAAAATCCAGTTGGGCTCATCAATTTGGTTTCCCCCCTCCCCCCAAGGTTTCTTTAAGTTGAGTTTTGATGGGGCATCTAAAGGAAACCCTGGTAGCAGAGGAGCTCATGGAGTTATACAATATTGAATAGGGAAAATTTGCAAGGTATTTTTCATATACTTGGGACATGCCTCCAACAACACAGCTGAATATTAGGCCTTGGAACAAGGGCTTGAAATTTTGGCTTGAGAGAGAATTTTTAATGCTACTGTAGAAAGATACTTAAATATAGCCATCCATGAAATGTGTAAGCTACAATGTGGCTCATAGGTAAGGAAGGTCACAAGGAACTCGCATCCAGCACAATTAATCTAGTGCATAAAACAACACCTGGTGACTTTCATAACAATGGATTTCAGCCTAATTCAGAGGTTAGAAAATGTGGTGGTGGACAGGCTGGCCAATGAATAGGTATCCAACATGCACATGCTTACTGACGTGGCTTGGAAGGATATCCAGGAGGGACAGCTTAAGGAAGAATGTTGAAATTTTTCTAAACAAGATAGCTCCATGACAGATGGTAATGAGCACAATGAAGAGGCGAGCCTAGGCTCAACAAGATCCCCACCTACTCACATGATTAATTAATTTGTGATTATGAAAGCAAGAGGAATTTCAAAATGAGATGGGAGAATGGGCACGTGGGATCGTTGCATGGAAAGGGTGATGACCAAAGGTGGCGAAGTTATGAACACCTCCATCCAGGCTTGTCATGTAGGCTAGTTCATAAATGATAAGACTATGACCAAGAAGTGGGAAGGTACGATACTAGTAGAGGATATGTACGAGAGGTGGAAAATGGTGATTATTATTTTGTACAAGTTGTTGAGCCTAGAGAATGAAAGGGATAGATGGAACAAGCTCACTCGGAGTGACAATATTATCATCGACAAATCTAATGATACGAATATGTCAAGGAAAACTACCAAAAAGTCAGCAAGACAAAGCAATCCAGCATAATAGGCTTTAAATTATCGGTTGGACACCCTCTTTTGAAATTTTTGTTTGGAAATTGAGCATTGATGGAATAGTAGAACCTTGATAAGAGCAGTATCGAAGGTAGGAAAGGTTTTTGAGTCAAGTATGGATAAAATTAGGCATTCAGTTTGCAGGTCGAAAGGGAGACCTAAGGCAGAGACAAAAGGGGGGGTGTAGTAAGCATTCTCACATAGAAATGGCGGAAAGGGAAGAAGCTGATGCTTTTCACACTACGGTGCCACATAAGGGAAAATAAGTGGTCTTACTTTGGGAGGACAAGGTTCATAAGAAAAGGAGGGCTACTCCAGACAGTCGAATAGAGGAGGAGGTCGACTGGATCATAGACACAGATGAAACTACAACCTGTGTGATCCTCTACCATAATATCGTAGAAACAACACAGCATGTAAAGACCCTAGTGGGAAACTTTCAAGTAAAAGCATCAGAGAAAAGGACCAAAGGTCAGATGGA
Source organism: Pinus taeda (assembly GCA_000404065.3). Taxonomy (NCBI): domain Eukaryota; kingdom Viridiplantae; phylum Streptophyta; class Pinopsida; order Pinales; family Pinaceae; genus Pinus; species Pinus taeda. The sequence continues at coordinate 103,394 of APFE030795575.1, forward strand.
TACCTTAAATCAATTGAGGGCCATCAACCAAATACTAGGAGGCATTGAATCGGTCCTGAAGGGGCTGATTAATATTGAGAAGTTGTAGGATAGTCATATAAGCAACCTGAACACTATGTTTACCGTTTATCTTAAGAACATTCACAATACAAACATTACTTTGGGGGAAGCTAAAGGCGAACTAGCCCACGTGTGAAATTATAAGGCTCGAGCAGCCGACAGCTCTAATGACCCTTCAGTGGTGGCTCCAACAAAAGTAATGTCTATCGAGGCTCCTGTGGAATGAGGTTCTATAATAGGGGAAGCTATGTTTTGGTTTACTATGTCATTAGTGTAAGGTCACACCTTACCAACCATCAATAGTATAGAGAAGTAAAGGTCACATTGAATACTATTACTCTGTTTTTTTTTGTTTTTTTTACTCATAATATGACTAACTTAGCTATCGTGTAATCATGTTCCTTCAATTATTTCAATGTAAGAATATAACATAAGACGTAATCGATAACTTTCCCTTAAGACCAATTCCAAAACACATTTCCTCTGAAGTTTAAAATATCATAACATGTTCTCTTTTCATACTTATACATGAGCTCTAAGTAAGAGTGGAAATAAATTCTACCATAATTCCACGTGTGAAAATTAAGCTAGATCATCTTATTTTATTTCCTATATTATGCTAAATAAGATTCATTTATTGACTCTTGATATCATAACCACAAAAGTATTATACTTCTTTTACAAAAATCACGTATCAGTGTATGAGTAATAACCTACCTATAGTAAGGTAACTGAGGGAAGAATATGTCTCTCTTCATCAATAAATATAATAAATATGATATGTTTATGAAATATAATCACAAAATATATTTACCAACAACATTTCCAAATTCATAAATTAAAATTCCCAATCCCAATTATTAAGGAAATGTTGCAATCATGACAATTATATAATGAGTGTTGAAACAAAAGCAACTACTGTTACTAATTCAGAAGCATGTTATTCTTAAAAAAGTGTCATGTAAAACAATCAAACTGCATAAATTGGACACAAGTAGTTGTTTTCTATAGTCATTGAAGAAAAGGAATGCACCCATGAACGCATGCAGCTCAGACAAAACTTATTATGCTCACTTGCACAAAATCCTATAGAAAGTCACTATAAAATTGTTTCCAACAACCCCCTTTTTTTATGAAAGATTTAGATAATAAAGTAACAACAATCTTATTCTCTATTCACACTTCAGCAAATTATTAAATTAATTTTCACGTTCATACCAAAAACTTGCAGACATAAGAAGCTATATCCATCAAATAGTCTATTCATAAATTTCTAGTACATTAAAACTATGGTAAGTAGGACTTTTACTCTAATAATATATATGCACAAAAACTACAGCCATTCATGTCTTTTGACAAACACTTTCAAACATCCAATCCACAGCCATTGAGGCATTTTGACAGACATTTTGCAAGAATGCAATCTACAACCATTGAGGAATTTTGCCAAACACTTGGAAAGAATGAATTTGAGATTCATATTCAACCTATTCAACTCAGAAAATTCATAAATTGAAACTTCAAATGTTGTCATCTTAAAACAGGAACTAAACAATCTTATTTTTCATCAAAAAATCAAAAACAAATGCATATAATTGATAACAACAATCTGTAAAATCACCCAGATTTTCAATTTAGGTTCTGCAAAGTACTTTTTTGGAATCACATGGGGGGTTAAAAATACAATGGCTTGGATACACCTTGATGTTGAGCGGAAAAGTAACAGAACATTCCATAGATTCGATTTATTAAAACAACAACAACAAAAACATTCCTACTATCTCATTTATCACTTTGTCAAACACTTAGCATGCAAACTTCATCTACAACTGTACATGGAGGAAAAAAAACTCAAATATATGATAATATGGTATTGTAGTTAGCTCATGGCAACCTGCAATGGACAAAAATTCATTATAAAGATAACTTAAAACTTTGGCAACACATTATTGTTTTAATCCCCCTTACGTGTACATTCTCAACTACAGCTGCCATTCATTATTGGTTATCTCATAAATAAATTTGTAAATATCATATAAACATTCACAAGTACCAATTTCCAATGAATTTTAAAGTTCTACAACACTTTTAAATTAATAATAAATTAAAATTTCAAGAATTCTTATGAACATACCTCGCAGTGTATTTATACAATTCCAAAAAGATGGGAATATGATCCACCTCCAATGAGATTGTGCTCCTGCTCCAATATCCTTACCAACTCATTGTGAACCATCTGATTTTCCTTGCCCTTGAACCCCCAAGATGTAAGAGCTCACAGACAGTACCAAAATATAGCAGTAGAGAGATATCCAAGGCAAGATGAGGAAGATAAGTTTCACTTCCTCCCAACACCACTCATGGTCAGCTCCACCAGGTAGAGCTACATAGTAGTTTAGATTAGGAATTTCAAAATCATTTTGAAAGAAATTGGCGACTCTCCAAGTCTCTCACTCTCATAATATTTTTCAAATCTCTCCAACTCTTAGTATCACAATGCACCTCCCTCCCCATAAGTGAGAATACATGAGACACATATATAGGAGGAGCAACAAATTCTTGTCATAAATGAGGGGTAATATGCATGCATTATATTCTATTTAGAGGAGTGTAACTCATTCCATTAAGGATATATATGCATGCCTTAGTTAAGGATAGTGTAATTTATGCTATAAAGAGAGCGTAAGATGAACCTTTTATGACATGTCTTTAATGATTTGAAGAGGAATATGTCATTCTTTGGTGAGTGCATAAAATAGAGTGTAATGTATTATTAAAAGTGAGATATTTACATTGATCCATGAGAGTCACCAAGGAGAGAGGTGTGAAGTGATTGAGGAGATGAAGGTGACTTGTAATTCTCTCTTTTAATAATAATATCATAGTCTCATAAAAGATAATAATAATAATATTAATAATATTGAGGATCAATTCGAGATTGAATGATTAAGATTGATTAATGATAATTGGTTTTCCTTCAACTATACTTGATTGCCAATTTATGTAAGTTGATTTACTATTTTTGGAAAGTCATTTTTAAGATGCTAGACATGACTTTGTATTTTTAGAAAGTCACTCTAGGATTGTTAGAAAAGAGGTCTTGTTAAGGAAATTCATCCCTGAGCTTCCCATGAATGGTATTTTTCTTCCGGAGAATAGGGATTACATACCCCTATTGCATGCATCTTCGTACCTTAGTAGATTAAGGACTTCGTACCCTGATCTACTCTAAAGATCCATGATTCCACACCTTGATCTTTTTAAATATTCAGGACTCGACGTCCTAAACATTTTATTACAGATACAAGACTCCACGTCTTTATCTTTCATGGATTTAGGACTCTATGCCCCAATTCCCATGGCTTCTCATCTACTCTGCTTTGAAACTCCATGGTTCACCTTAAGGTAGTGATTGTGAGCTCATACCCATCTGATTGTTTGTTTGTAAGGCCTTGTTCCAAGACCTGCACACAACACAATCTCATAGATCAAATGAATCAATGAATTTCATAATTAACTTATTCACATTTTACCAAAGATTGTGCATGACTTCCACAACCATTTTGTCTAGAGAAATGAGTTCCGCGGCCATTTAAAATTTGAACATCCTTGTTTGAAAATAACCACGTTGCATATCACATCCTGCTCAATACAAGATTAATCATATAAAATCATGAAAATCATGTATCATGACTTCCACAACCATTTATAATTTGAACATCCTTGTTTTCAAATAACTATGTACTTGCCACATCTTGCTCATTACAAGATTAAACATATATAATCATATAAATCATGTATCATTAATAAATCATAATTAACTATATGTTCTACATAACCATGATCATCCATGAATCTATTTGCCTCAATCTTGAATCAACATCGATATCATACACATATTGCCAAACTAAGATACCATAAGAGAAAACATCGATAATATGTTCTTAACCAAAATCAATTCTTATACACACAACCATAAATATTATCCTAGGCACACAACAACTAGGTGACCCAAACTAGGTCTATAGCATATAAACATGTACATAAGTTTCTAACACATAATATTATATCATTATATCAAAATCACCCTCTCTAAGTGTCATTAAAGCTATCTCACCAAGAAGGCACACTACATAGGCTATTTAGATATCAGTTTAATTATGTAGGCTAGTAGTTTTTTTTGTAAAAGATAGGTTTGTAAACCAGGGTTATCAAAAATATCAACTAGGTAGACCTTATTGTGACTGTAGTCATAGTAGTAAGTATTGTAGTCATAGTAGTAAATATTTAGAGTCCTTTAAGTGGCACAAGAAACATAAGACTTTAATGGTATTTTTTTGACAAAAGTGGTACAATCTATTTCTACAGTTGGTCCAGTTTCTAATCACGCAAACCAGTTGCTATTATGTTCCCTATTTTGGTTGAAGTAATATAAATTCCCTATGATGACTTACAATATATATATGTGTGTCTGTTATTAACTTCAGTATGAACTATTTTCAAGTTTTTTAATATTCCATGGTTAAATTCATCCAATAATATTGCAACCACTCACACACACACATATATATAGAGAGAGAAGGTTTCTTATAGTTAAAATATTTTATTGTTGTGTTTCTCAAAAATAGCATTAGAATAGATCCACCTAACTCCAGGTCTACCAACAATGAGAGGAATCAAATCTCTCCAGGTGCAAACCCTTATTCAAGTTTTACACTCAAAAATAGATTTGCACCTTGAGAAATTTGATCATTTTGCACTCAAAAATAGATTTGCACCTTGAGAGATTTGATCCCTCTTGACCCTTGTAATGCCAGAGTTACATGGATCTATGCTAATTACCTAACAAAACTAAAATCTTCCCTATTATGCAATTCTTTAAATACTTAATTTTTCACAAACAACTAACTAAAATTACATTAAAAAAAACAAGAACAAGAACAAACAAACAAAAAACAAAAATACATATTTTTTCATTTGAAAAAACAACAACAACAACAAACAAAACAAAAATACATATTTTTCCATTAAATATTTAATTATTTATTTAGGTCATTTTTCACTCTCAATTCACCATAAATGTTTCTCTTGGTGAGAAAACTAAAATTTTCCCCATTATCCAACTCATTAAATACTTAATATATTTAGCAAACAATTTTTACCCTTTATACATCTCTCTCAGAAAACTCAAATTGTGTTGAAGAGACAATGTAAGTTTAAGGAGACAGAAAATGGCATAGAAATAGAAATATAGTTGCCAAAAGTTTACTGTAGTAGAGATGTTGTAATATCTTATTAAACATTTGTAATGTACTTTTGAATATTTTAACTGGCTCAAAATAAAACAAAATTACAATTAAATTAAAAAAATTTACATATCTTAATAAATGTTTTATTTTAATGTATTTTTTGCTCCAATCAAATCTTGCATAGAATAAAGGCTCAATATGATTAAATTTCCCCTTTACTGAGGAAATATTTTACTTAATAAAAAGTTAAAGATCTATTAAAAATAATAATAAAATAAAAAAAATAATAAATGTTTTGATTGAAAAATAAAATATATAATTTTAATTTTAATTAATAATTAATTTATAATTAAACTCTTTAAATCCGAATCCAATAAAATAAAAAAATTCTTTGATTTTCCAGACTCTAACCATAACTCTGAAAGTAAAATAAATTTAGATTAGTAATGAATAACTTACGATTATGAAAATACAAATATATGCACGGAATCTAAATCAATTCATCTTACGTGCGTAGTAATTAAGAAATGTCACTCATGACAATGGATGGAAATGGAATTTTCATGTACGTTTCTATAAAAGTCGCGAATGGCGACTAAGGCGACTAATATGGAATTTATGTCGGTTGTTTTTGTGCAATTTCTAATATGGAATTTATGTGAGTTGTTTTTAGTGTGATTTTTAATATGGAATTTATGTCAGTTGTTTTTAGTGTAATTTTTTGGAAGTTTTTTTCTTGGTCAATTTTTTTTTAAAATTGGCAGCAATTTATTGAAATCACAAGTTTGATGGGTAATTCCTGCACAATCAAAAGGTCTTATAGGTTTTTCAAAGTGTTGAATCCAAATATACAATTAAAAAACCATTTTAAATAAATAAAACCAAGATTTAATCTCAATTTTTTCTCCCAGATTCCAGCACCTGAAAATCTATAAAATCACACTAAAAACAACTCCAAATTTATGTAGAAAACCAACCACACAAATAATACAATTGATTGTTCATTGAATGGAATTTCCATGCACATTTGTCACGTACCTACATACTTTAACCTACACATAAACAAAAATTTTATATGGTATACATCTAACGCATATACACTATGGTTAGCAACTGCACATTATTGTACATCTAACGCATATACACTATGGTTAGCAACTGCACATTATTTAAATATGGTTTATGTTTATGGCCACCCCACAGTGTATACGTGCCTAACCCGAGGCATCATATATGTGGCAGGCAATGCATACATGGCCAGCCTTGTTTGACATCACATTGTTTATTCGGCAATCAATACATACTTATGTTTATTTGATAGTTGTATGGTATGAATCTCTTATGTTTAATCTTCGAGTTTATCGAAGCTGTACTGAGCTCTTCTGTTGGCGCCTCCTGCGCGGGACATCTGGCGAGAGCATTGAATCTTGCCGGACAAACCACGTGAACAGAGCATGGTAGCTGTGCTTGGGCTCTTCCCGTGCTAGGCTTTTGGGTAAGGTCACCTCCATCTACGGTGCACATTTGATAGATGAGATCAAAGGTTGGAAAGGCTCCACGTTTCTCCACTGGCAGCCTGGTTTATATTTGGCGCTCTCCGGATTATTTGAGATTTCTTTTTGTCATTCCATACTCTCTCGTTCTCTGTTCCTCACTTTATGGACTTGTTCACTGCTCCGCGCCACGACCTCTGCGATTCCAGACTCTGGTGCCATCCGGAAGATCTTCAACTCCACAGGCTTCATGACCGAAGCCATCAGGTATTTTACTCCTCAGCAAAAGATCTGAAGCTATCATTTATTTTAATGTTTTTTGCACAAAAGTCTCATTCTCGTCGTTGGCATGACAGGTTGCAAGCAAAGGGGTTCCGGCTTCTACAGCTTAGAGGAGAGATAAGTCCGTTGAAGCCCGCCGAGCTTATCCACAGGTATTTATCCGGTTCGCAGGCTTAGTTATCGGTTGATTTCCCTCTGTCTTGGTTTCAGTTTTGCCAGAGGTTTTTCCTCTGTGCTGGAGAAGAGACCCCAACCTTATTGTCTTTTGGTTGGCCACAGGTCTCAATGGACCAACGCTCTTAACTGTTCAAGAGTTCTGGAACTGTTTTTTAAGAGCTGGGTCTTTCCTCATCTGCGGTGATTTGGGCCCTTACCCATGTTTTTTCCGAGACTGGAGTTTAATATACAGCTATCTGTATTTTTATTTGGTGTATCTGTTGTGACTATAGACATGTTTTATGACTATCCTTAACCCTGGTTGGAACCAGCGGCTTATTTACTTTTATATTCATATAGCTCGAGGCTATTGGTTTACTGTATCTATCTGTTCCAGCTATATAATGTCTTGATTCTCTGTCATGGATACGAATGATTGTACTATAATGCAGCATAGGGTTTATCTATTACCATATATATAATGTTTTCCTCGTTTCCGGATTTACGCTGGTTAAATTATAGTATGCAAGCAAATGTATAGAGTAATCTACAGTTATCTTTTGTTTCGCCAATGTTTTGATAGACTTATGTATGGAATTCCCTCTGCCGTGCCAACATCTGAATCCTGTAGATGTATGGCCGGCTGGGTAAGGTTTTGAATGAATATATTTAGAGTCACTCTGTCGTATCATCCTCTGTTCCCATAGATGAATGGTCGACGGTTAATGACTCGTCCAGTCGAACCCTGAGTTCTGTATTATATATATATAACCATATACATTCGGTTAATCATATGTTTGGGGTTCTGATTCATTATTGGCAGCCATTACATTCGCGGCCTCGGTGAATGCATATTTCTATTCTTTCCTTAATGCATGCAAATGGGTTTACTGTTCTTAAAGAGATATTGCTTGGTTCTGTTGCATTGTTCTATGCCCGTCTCTGTATGGTTTACACAGTGGATATAATACTCTTCAGTTACCCACCGCATGGGTCTTTAATCTTGGATATTAACTCCACTCTTCTTCATTACTTGGACTTGTGAAAGCCTCATTTGGCACGGCTATACCGACTTCGGCTCCACGCCATTATGCCTTTCCTTTATTTGTTGACCCTCTGCTGGCATTTTACTTAAAGGTGTTATGGTTTCTATATAGCCGCTTGCGACCATTAGGGTCTTGATGTCATATCGACCCAGTTATTTTGGTTACATGAAGATTTCAGTTTCCGTGATTCGTTTTTCTCCAGACTATGTAGTCATTTAATTGATAAAGACAGACTTATATTATTAACAGTCCGCTTCATTTGTTTTAAAGGTTCAACTGTTCTCAGCTCTTGAAGTTTTAACTATTCTGTTTACATTACTTTCTTGCACAGAATATTATAGCCATATCAGTCTTTGGCCTTACGATTATACGGTTGTTTCTCGTCTTCTGGTTTACTTCGAGGTTGACTGTTCTTTATACTGATACCTCTTAGTTACACAGACACATTATCTTTACATCTTGTAATTAAGCTGTCTACAGTTATGCACAGTCGTGCTATCTCTTGCTCTTACAGCTAGGTTGTCTATTAACGTGATTTACTCTATAAGCTAATTATAATTAATTGCTCAGATAATCACAGCTGTACTATAGATAACCAGGCATATGAGGGTTCCGTTACTTACCTGATCCCCTCTGGTAAGTTGAATCTGGAACACTTCTCCTGCCAAATAGCTGTGTAACGCTTGTTTTCCACCCAACCGTGAGACTAGTCCTTTCAGACCTGAGTCTCCCCCCAAGCTTATGCTTACCGGATCACTATCCTCAGTAAGCCATCACTCTCTTTGTGCCTGTCTATCTGGTCCTTACCAGACTTAGTCCATCCAGGGTTTTCTTTCCCTTTCTCCTCTACCTGTCACTACAGCCCATAGTTCTCAACCCAGCTCCCTTTTCCCTGGAAACCCTTCCAGTTGGGAAAGGTGGTTATTTCTAGTTATATTAACTAACCTTTCTTTCCAATTCCCTTTTATTTTGGGAAGTTAGATATTCATGATTAATTCCTTTAATCATCAATTTAGTGCACATGTAAAATTAACATCATATCCTCAAAAGAAAATAAATTCTTCATATTATTTCAATTCAGTGTTTTACTGTAGTAACTTCTAAATAATTACATTTTACGGGGTCATCACATCTCCCCCTCCTGAGATTGGACATCGTCCCGATGTCTAGTGTCTCCAGACAATTCCGGATAAGCTTTTCGAAACAGCTCTTCGTCTTCCCAAGTAGCCTCTTCAGGCCCATAGTGCTGCCATTGCACTTTAATTTGGGTAATAACCCGCTTTCGCAACTGCACTTCTCTCCGTTCGAGAATTCTTAGCGGCTCGACCCGAACTTCTCCTTCCGGTTCGACCTGCAATCAATAACAGTATCAGTCTTTTGTTACAGATACATTTTCAACTAGTTTAGAAAAACAATCCTTACCCTTATATCTTGCCACTTGATCACATGCTTAGGGTCATAGATATACTTCTTAAGCATGGATACATGAAATACATTATGAATTCTAATGTGGCTTGGTAAGGCTAGCTGATAAGCTACTGGCCCAACCCTTGCCAAGACCTGAAAAGGTCCGAAGTATCGGGGTGCAAGTTTAGCGCAGTTGCTCCACTGCAGAGTACTTTTCCTTGCCTGAATTCTGATATAAACATGATCGCCCACCTGATACTCTTTAAACCTTCTTTTCCGATCTGCAAAGTTTTTCTGTCTATCCTGAGCGGCCTTCAGGTTAGCTCGCACCTTTTTGACCATATCCTCCATCTCCTTGAGCATTTCTGGTCCCAACCTTAACTTGTCCTCCGTGCCACTCCAATTTGAGGGTGTTCGACATTTCCGTCCATACAAGACTTCAAATGGAGACATCTGAATTGATGTGTGATATCCATTGTTGTAAGAGAATTCCACTAAGTGTAAATAGTCCTCCCATTGTGTCGGTTTTTGCATAACACATGCTCTCAACATGTCTTCCACCATCTGATTTACTCTCTCCGTCTGCCCATCAGTCTGGGGATGGTAAGCAATGCTAAAATTTAGCTGTGTACCCAATTCTGCAAATAGTGCTCTCTAGAAGGCGGATGTAAACTTCACATCCCGATCTGATATTATGGTTTTTGGGAGTCCATGAAGTCGGAACACATTTTGCATAAAGACATGTGCAATTTTCACTGCTCGGTAGGTGGATTGTACCGGTATGAAGTGTGCTTCCTTACTTAACTTGTCCACCACTACCATGATAGAGTCATTATTCCTCTTTGTTTTAGGCAGCCCGGTTATAAAGTCCATTGATATAATTTCCCATTTCCATTCAGGGATGGGCAGGGGTTGCAATAATCCAGCCGGGTGCTGGTGCTCCGTCTTGATTTGCTGACATTCCAAACATCGCGCTAAATATTCAGCCACATGCTTTTTCGTACCTGGCGAGTAATATTCCTTCCGAAGTGCAGTCAACATTTTCTGGTACCCGGGATGACCAGTGTAGTGACTGGTATGAAACTCATTCAATATTAAATTTTTGAGGCTGTTGTCATTTGGTACAAACAATCTCTTTTTGTAAACTAGCATTCCATCCCTGTTAACCTCATAGTCTTGCAGACTTCCCTCGCTGGAAAGTGACATGTGTCGCTTCATCTGTTGGTATTCAGCATCTTGGCTTGCTGCTGTTTTCATCATTTCCAGCAAGGAATTTTCCCATCTACTGAATGTAACTTCATACAAACATTGCACCTTTCGACTTACTGCGTCAACTACCCGATTTTCCTTTCCCTTCAGATGTCGAATGTCAAAGTCGAACCCACTTAAGAAATCTGCCCAACGAGCTTGTCTTGCGTTTAGTGTGGGCTGGCTAAAATAATTTGCTAAGCTGTGATGATCTGTGAGTAGCAAAAATTTCCTTCCCAGAAGGTAGTGTCGCCACATCTTAAGCGCATGTATGACAGCTGCTAATTCCAGATCATAGGCAGAATACTTCTGCTCATGTTCCTTCAATTTTCTTGATTCATAGGCGATTACTTTCCCTTCTTGCATTAGCACACCTCCAACGCCTTCTCCACTAGTATCGGTACATACCACATAGTCCTTGTTCCGATCAACTATACTTAAAACAGGAGCAGATGTGAGTAATTGCTTAAGCCTCTCAAAACTTTGTTGACATTCAGAACTCCATCTGAATGTCCTCCCTTTCTTTTGCAAGGACGTGATAGGGTATGCCACCCTTGAAAAACCTTCCACGAATCTTCTGTAATATCCCGCCAATCCCATGAAGGATCTGATATCCGCCACGTCTTTTGGCACAGGTCAATCCAGTATGGTTTTTATTTTCTCAGGATCAACAACAATTCCTTCCTTTGAAATTACATGACCCAAATACTGGATTTCTTCTTTATAGAAATCACATTTGTTGAGCTTAGCATACAACTGATGTTCTCGCAAAGTTTGCAGTACCATCCGAAGATGTTCCTCATGCTCCTCCTTAGAACGAGAATAAATCAAAATATCATCAATGAATATTAGCACAAATTTGTCTAGAAATTGATGGAACACACTGTTCATCAAACACATGAACGTGGCAGGTGCATTAGTCAATCCAAAAGGCAGCACTACAAACTCGTAGTGCCCATACCGGGTTCGGAAGGCTGTCTTAGCGATATCTTCTTCTTTAATCCTGATCTGATGGTATCCAGATCGCAGATCAATTTTAGAAAATACTGTCGCTCCCTTGACTTGATCAAAAAGTTCATCGATCTGCGGTAAAGGGTATTTATTTTTAATTGTGAGCTTGTTTAATTGCCGGTAATCAATACACATTCTAAGAGTTCCATCCTTCTTTCTGACGAATAGCACCGGAGCTCCCCATGGAGATACACTGGGGCGGATATAATTTTTATCCAGCAATTCTTGTAGTTGCATCTTCAATTCAGTCAACTCTGGCACACTCATTCTATAAGGTGTCCGCGAAACTGGAGCAGCTCCTGGTATTAACTCAATGGTAAAGTCTATGTCCCTCTTTGGAGGTAATCCAGGAATTTCTTCTGGGAATACATCTGCAAACTCTTTTATAACTGGGAGGTGTTCTAGCGGATTCTCCTTATTCTTGGTTTCTGCATAGCCCACCTAAATCGCATACACTTGGCATCTATTCCGGATGCATTTTGCCAGCTGAGATGCAGTGATTGGTCGGACCTGAACTGGTCGTTTAATTCCCTGCATTTCTTGTTCTATTCCAGCATCATCCTTGTACCGTATAACTTTTGTTTTGCAGTTCATTAAAGCCCAATGCTTTTCTAGCCAGTCCATCCCAATTAGGACATCATAGGACCCGAGGGGAAGTATATTCAGGTCTGCCACTACTGGCTGTCCTGCTACCACTATAGGGCAGCTTTTTACCTTTGCCATTACTCGTCTGTTGCTCCCTGTAGCTAGCTGTACCAGCCGAGGATTCCTGAATTTTTCAGGCTGCAATTTACACTGTTCAACTATCTTTGGACTAATGTAACTTAAAGTAGCTCCAGGATCTATTAGAACAGAGATGGAAAGGTTTAAAATTTTACCTTCAAACTCTACCATGGTGGGCTGGTATTCTGCCTGGCGATCGTCCAAGGCTGCGTTAATTCTTGGCATACTTCGTCCCACGTCACCCACGGTGGATTCCTCATGAATCTGGGATATCTGGTCAGTTCCCTTCCTTTGCGGACAATTTTTGACATAGTGCGGTCCACCACAACCCCAACATTACACTGGGGGTCTGGTTATTCCCTCAGTGTCCATTTTGGCGGGTTGTTCACTCATTCTGGTTTCACCGATGGACTTGGACCTGAATGCACTTCTTGGTGCTGCCCTACTATTCTGGCCCTTGTTGCTTCCTTTGATTCCGCCGCTTCGACTCCCCTTATTATTTCCAACAGCTTTATTATTCTTCTTCTCATTCCATTTTTTGTTGGAACTATCCCCTTTCTGTTTACTCTGTTGATAGCAGAATTTGGCCTTGCGAATCGCCTCATCCATGGTTCTAGGATTGTCAAATTCAATCCTTTCCCTCATATACATAGGTAGACTGCTGACAAACTGCTGCACCTTGGCTTTTTCTTCTTTAAGGTAGGGTACATAGCGGAGCAAGGATGTGAAACGATTGATGAACTCATCCATAGTCTGCTGCCCCAACCGCAGATCATGGAATTCCTTCGCCTTTTCATCATAAAACCGTTCTGTCAAGTATCTCCCTTTAAAATATTTCTGGAATTTTTCCCATGTTATGGTTCGCTCAGTTACGCTTTTAACGATTTTTACTTCCTCCCACCACAATGTCGCCTTCCCTTGTAACTGGAAGATGGCCAACCGTGCCTTCAAGTTATGGTCATATTCATATAACTGAAAATATTTATTCATGTTGATTAGCCATGCCTCCGCTGCTTCTTCTTGTTCCCCATCGTAATGTGGGGGTTTAATCTTTCGGAATTCTCCTTGCAGTTCCACCTTTTGACGCTTTGAGGTCTGCTGTTCTGATGCATTATCAGATTGGTCCTCTCCTTCTTCAGGAATTTCAGATTCTCCGTGGTATCGTTCCTCCTCCGTCATTTTCTGCTGTTCTGTGCTGGGATTAGCTAATGGCAGGTTCTGTTTATCAGATAAACTTTTCAAAATCCTTTCCTGTTCCATTGTCAGTCGTGCATTATCCTCCCAGAGCCGGGCCATCTCATTTTTTAGCTCTTGGACTGTTTCTAGTATGGCCAGATTCGTGTTGCGGGTCTCCTCACCCAGCTGCACCCACAATTCTGGATTGTCTCCAAAATTTGTTGCAGGCCCCCAATTGGCTGCAGGCCTATGCGGTGCACTGCCCAACCCTTGCATATTACTTGTGATACCTTTGTTGTTTTTTTTTTCTTCGTCTTGACTAGCCTGCACCTGGCCTGGTCTGATCATGCAACATATAACTTTGTGAGCTACCTGCACAATTCTGTTACTTCAACAAGATTATTAT